>JBBPJW010000048.1:0-77345 GCA_038088935.1 Pulveroboletus aff. viridisquamosus
CTAGATCATAAGATCAGATATCATTGGAAGATCTGGATCTCATCTGAGATCTGCCACATCATGTGACCAATACCTTTGTGCAAGGGAAATACTCTGAATAAAGGACTTAGCCTTAGCCTAGGGTTTGCCTTATCAGGCAACTCATTCGCACGATCACGTGCAATTGATCACATGACCAGCGCATCTCGTGCTCCACAGTTCCCACGGTCACATGAGACCGTCATGTTAGGCTTGAGCCATAACAATATCAGAGTATATTTCCCTATAATAGGTATTAGTCACATAATATAGCAGATTTCAGATGAGATCCAGGTACAGTCCCCAATGATATCTGATCTTAGAATTTGCATCTGTGGCAGAAATCCAGATTGAATCTCCTTAGCCTTATAGTGGCCATGCCTCTTTCATATCTGAGAACCAGTGCACTTTCCTTTCATTCTCCCACATTCTCAGAATATGGTTTCTCTTTCATTACAATTCCTTGATCCATGAGGCCACTGCCTTACTCCTTTATATTCACTTCATGCTTTATCCTTCCCTTTATAATAGAGCCAGTTATACTATTGGTGTTATGGATTCAGACCAACAGCAAGAGAAAATCACCTTGGGGAGTGTCTAATACTGGGGGGACAAAAGAATGGCAGCCTAGAGGAGGCACTAGGAAACCAGGTAAACAAGTAAACAAGTGCTCTAGACTGGGAAACCAGTCTATGCCCTTTCCCTTTATATATTGCTACAAGATGTGCATGAACCAGGCCATGAGGAATACATAAGGTAGCTGGTATACAGAAAACAATGCTAAATAAGAAAATAGGGCAAAGGGAAACTAAATAGGAACCAATGGCAAATAGGGAGTAATTAGTAAAAGAAAGCAAGGCAAAGGTAAGGTATGACAGCAGAGGGCTAGGCCATGATATCAAAGAAAGTCTAGACTACAATGAGGTAAAAGGCTATGCTATATAAGGTACAAAGGCTAGACCAGGCTAGATCCAACCTCATGGCATGATAAGATATAAGATAAGATAAGATAAGATCAAAGAAAGCGGTCAAAGATAGTAAATAGTAAAGAGAACTTAGCTTAGAGTAAGAATGAAAAATAGCCCCTATCTAAGTAGTGCCAGTGTATAACACTAAGGGTGCAAAACAGTTTTTCTGGATTAAATGGGACTTGGCTTTATCTTATGTGGTATATCCTTGCATAACCTGGTGTTTTGATTTATGGAGGAATTAAAGATGGAAAAAAAGAGCAGTCTTATAGCTCAATATAAAAGACAGGCAAGACAAGAAGCATCAAGTCTAGTCATAATGAAAATAGGACCTTAAGATTTCCTTAGAAATATTATTAAGGCCTGGAAATACTCCAAAATAATCAGAGGGTCAGAGAGTGAGCTGGAAAGCTCAATTAGAGTGAGGACAAAGTCAAAATGGGGGTATTTTTGCTGATATTCAAACTGAGGTGCTATACATAGGAATTACAGGACTTATAATTTTGAAGTAGTGCAAAGTCCAAGAGAGAAAAGGAGATGAGACTGGAGTTGTCTCAGAAGCAAGAGCAAATGTTAAAGTATCATGAAGATGAATGGAGATATCAGAGATGATAGCATCAATGTTATAATTATTTCCTTTTTTCTTCATTTTTACCCATTCTGTACTTTGACTTTGACTCTTCACATGTCACATCACATGACCCTGGTAACCTTCACCACTTCAATCTTTCACATTTCACATCTTTACTCATCACATTCTAGACCATGACATTATTACCTGGCAGTTACCACAAGGTACTACTAAGGTACTTACCCTTTTACTGCCATTGGTCTGCTTACTGTAGCATAGTTTAGGGCAGACCCTAGTTACATGGTCTGTGCACCCTTTTGTAGCATATATAAAGGGCTGGCACAAGCTGGAACAACCCAGTTTTGTGCACTTGAGCTTTTAGCTTTATACAAGGCCTTGACTTTTTCTCTACTACCTTTTGCCTAGTTCTTAGTGGACCTAGATTACTGCTTATTAGTGCCCATCAGCTTCAGTATCAAGACTTGAGGACAGGACAGCAAGAAGCCATTTCAATCAAGTCATGTCAGACTGAAACTAAAAGATAGAAAAGATAAAGAAAAACAAGAAACAAGAAAAGGAAGTAAGAGCAGAATAAAATATGGAGTTGTAATGAAGTAGTTTAAAAAGGATGAAGTAAAAACTAAGATATATCAAGTAACTAAGAAACAGAAGCAGAGCTAAAGTTAAAATTAGAGTAAAAAGGAAATAAAGGATCAGAGGAGCTTGTACTAATAAGTGGGTAAAAAGAGCACAAGTGTAACTGGAGTGGAATAGAGTAGTAATGAGAGGCTGGAGTTGCATGAAGAATAATCAGAGAGCTAGAGTAGCTTTACTGGCAAGCACTGAGTATGAAAACCAAGCATAAGCTAGATCAGAATTAAATTCAATTTACAGAATATGACACTTAAGCCATATAAAGTCTTGTCAAAGGTTAGAATTAGATCTAGTGAATCCAGAATATAATCAATACTAGTTTATAACAAACATCCAGTACAAGTTTAATGAAGTTATCTAAGGGTAATTAAACCCAGCATTATCTGCATTCTTTCAAGAAGATTTTGAACAAAAATTTCTTATTCTTGAAAAAGCCATAATCTTTTGAACTTTCATTAATAATATGCATTTTTTTTCTATCTCCATTTCTGAACAGTCAGGCTTTCAACCATAATAAGTACTCTTCTTCTAATATTATCCTCTTAGTTGTGATTACTCTATATCTATATATATATCTTTAATTATATTATATATATTGGAGGAAAATTTAATATGCCCCAAAAAAAACAGGCAATCATAAAAATTTATGTCCAATCTTGAAACTTTTTAGATCAAAGTTCCGGGGCTCATTGCTAAACTGCAGGATACTTGTAGTCATCAAGTATTCTAAGGTAACTAATGGTCTGATGTAGGTACTAGCTTATGTAAGCTGTAAAGCGAAGGTATTCGATTAATTCTAACACTCCCCCTCAAGCAGAAATCCTGGCAAGGTGAGTGCTTGCCCAAAAGAAAGAGGTAAATAATAAAAGAATGTTGATACCTGAATTAAATCCCAAAGATTGACTACAATTTGTCCATAAATGAGTATACTTTTGTGTTCGTCGAGCCGCCATCAGCAGTTGCCTAATATGGCAAGTCGCCGTGTCACATATGTTTGATTGCCCTTGATCAGCTTCGGTCGTCCTCGTCGATGTGGTGGTTCGACGTGCTTGATGCAACGTCCTTGGTGGTGTGGAGATGCTGTGAATGGTTCTGCTATGTGTGTTATTGAGTGTTTGCGCTGTTCGTGCTGACTTGACTGATTGCCAGCTAGCGTCCTCGTATCGACCCGTGTCGAGTCGGTGTGCACGTCGCTCGTTGCACCATCCATCTTCTACCGATCTCCATCATTCTTCAATGCTCCTGGAACATCCGGTTCGGCGCTCTGGTCACCTCGATCTCTCCACTCCTCAAGCTCGATGCTTGGGGGTGCGCCCTTTTGATGCGTGGGCTTGTCGAGTGGTTTGCGAGGCTTGTGGGAGTCTTCAGGTACGTCGTTGCCGCCTCGTGGAGTACACTGATTGTCTTCATCAGCTTGTACTCAATCACAGCTGCCCTCTCCTCTTCGGATAGCGTGCTGCAGACGTCCCTGCACTCTCCCGGCCGTCTTGCGCATCTCGGCACTCCTCTCCAACATCGCCGTCGCCGTCTGCATCTGTACATCCATGCACAATGCTTTCATTCAGTCCACCTTGGACGTCTTTGCCCGGTTCGACCTTCCGTCGGTCACTCATTTCTATGGAATAGTTGGTTCTGTGACGTTGTCTTCCGCACTGTCAAGTGTCTTAGACGCGTCTTCTTCGCGTGCAGTGAGCTCATCACTCCTGCCGCTCATCTTCCAGTCCTCCCCCTTGAGCGGCTGCTCTGGGGTTCGTCTGGCAGGGTATCTGTATGGCCGACTTCGATGTCGCCACTTCCTTGGCTGCTCTGCATGGTGGGTCTCTTTCCAGTTGCACCCTTTAGGTTGTCCCCGGCATCCTGCCCTCTCACTTCAGCTCTTTCTTCGACCTCTTCAACTCTTTCAATCTCCTTGCCACCTTGTGGCTCGAGTAGTGAGTTCTGTGGGCCATCCATTGCGCCAGCTGGCCTTGTGGGCTCAGCGCACTTTACGTTCGGATTCGCGACGTCAGCGGCTGCTTCGTCAACTCGTTGACTCGCCGTTTCGGGTTTCTGAGGCAAGATCATAGTGCGATGGACTTCCGTGTCCTTGCCTTTGTTAACCTCACCTCCCCCCCAACCCTTCGGCTTGGCTCCTTGGAAACTTTCCATGTCGCGTTTCGACCTGCAAAACCTCCTGCGACTCTGTCCCAATTTCCGGCCCATCCGACCTATTCCTCGGCTTGGAGTCATCTGCCGTGCATCCTGGCTTGCCATTGACCGTTTTCGGCTCTTGCGCAGCCAAGTGCGGTGCTCCATGGGGTACCATTGTCTTAATATACCGTTTGAATCTCTCCGTAAGATAACCAAACTGTTTGTGAGTAATTTTTAGACGAGGCATGAAGCAGTAGATAGAGTCGGGCATACTAGAAATGATGATAGCCTTTGTATTGGCCTCTAGCTGTGGGTCTGGATCCATAACAGTGCTGTCAAGGTAACTTTGCAGTTCCTAGTGAGCAAACTAATTTGCCTTCCAAGCACAGGCGGGGCTCATAACCGACTGCAGGATACTCGTAATCACTAAGTAAACTAAGGTAACTAATGGTCCGATGTAGGTACTAGCTTATATAAGCTGTCAAGCATAGGTAATCAACTAATTCTAACACTCGTAACCTGTTGGAACTAGACACAAATCCTCAATACTGCTGCGTGATGGATTGGGGAGTGCGACGAACGCTGCTCAGTATATATATGTGGTACAATAATGAATGCCAAAAGAAATGGAATAAGACAGAAATGGAGTAGAAGTAGTCTCGCCATGTTCCAACAGGATGGGTTGACTGTCAGTGACAAGTCTTGGAACTTCTGACTCACGACTGACACGATGAAGTGTAGGCAATGGCCCTGTGAATCATAGCGCTAGTAGAGGATTGGCGGAAAGCCAGTTCATCCTGACAAGAGTACCCTCGACTTGGACAGTGCCACGAGCACAGTGTTATAAAGACCTTCCCAAACGGCCGCATATTTCGGCCGTTTGGGAAGAAGTATGGCACCCATTTAATTAAACTGCGAAGTTTGTATGGTCAAGCATTCGGGTTGATATGAGTGTTAATACAAACCTCGAGAATCTTGTCAAGGATCGAAACTTTGTTC
Organism: Pulveroboletus aff. viridisquamosus; assembly: GCA_038088935.1. Taxonomy (NCBI): domain Eukaryota; kingdom Fungi; phylum Basidiomycota; class Agaricomycetes; order Boletales; family Boletaceae; genus Pulveroboletus; species Pulveroboletus aff. viridisquamosus. The sequence continues at coordinate 5,341 of JBBPJW010000048.1, forward strand.
AGCAGTCTTTGGGATTGGATGCTTCCTTGGAAGTATAGGTCCAGGCCCATGGTAATCCTTGATGACTCCTCATGCAGCATCTCGCCATTCTTGATGAGTGACTCAAGTTTCCATGACGTAGCTGCAGACTGGGGTACAACGGTGTGCATTGAATTCGCTTCAAATCACACCCAAGACCCTCAGCGAGTGTCGACAGCACACGCAGTCTTAGACCATCCGCAATGAAGATGCAGGTGATGCACGCAGCGATTGATCCTTGCAACGAAAGTGCGGCGTATTCGCACACCAGGGAGGTAGGCTTTAAAGCACCACAACTTCCATCTTCTCCTCAGTATTTCTTCGAGGATCGATGAAAGATGGAATGTGAGACTGTTGCACTGACGGACCGCCTGCGGAGTGCTATTTGCACTCGCGGCGGTGACTTGCCATCAAGAAGGATCTAAAGAGCGACATGACAACTCAAAGAGAAGACAGATTGGGCCCTTGAATCGACTGCCAGGTCTTGTTTAATGACACTGAAAGGAGATGACTTTACTAGCCTGAACGACGTTTGCGTCCGCGTTGGCGTCGGATTTAGAAAACGGCGACAGCGACGTGTAAAAGTCGTGAGCGAGGCCGCTAAAGTTTAGACAAAACAAGTTTGTTCGATCTGAGAAAAGGATGATGAAACCAAGCTAATGTTTCATCAATTATTGGCACACACGTCGCAATACTTTCCATCGTCCATCCACATTCTCATAAAAACGTATAAAAAAACGGGAAGAATAAAACGAAATCACGAAGAGTATGGAGGAGGGAGGACTAAAGATTACGAATACGTCCTTTGCATGGAGAGAAAAGGAATGACAGTCTGTCCACCTGTCGAGTCAACCTCTACTTCATTTCGCTCGTCCATTCCTACGGCGAAGATAAGGAATGATCGATTGAGGTTAGAACGGGAACATTTATTTCTCCGAAGAAAACAAGAAGAGGAGGGAAAAAACAAGCATGGGGGGGATAGTGAAAAGAGATAGACGGGAACGAAAAGGAGCTTAGAACGGACGACTTAATGACTTACCAGGGCATCTGACTTCATTGAAAATAAACTGTCTGCACTTCACTTTGGGCAAATGCCAGATTACAGTTCGGACACCGCCGTTGACGCGTTGAGATACGGGTGTCCACACATGGCTTACAAAAGGCTAACACGGACAAGGTATAAGCGGTAGTGAGAATGAAGAACGAGGCGTACTGTGCATGCATTTCGTCAATACGACTTCACGCATTCCTTGTTTGCACGTCGTGCATTTCACGATTTTCTGGGAAGACAACAAAGAAGTTGACCGGTGGTAATGCCCACTGAGTCAACACAATACCCACCCAAAGTCCTTCATTTTCCTGAGTGAGTGCTTCCTCTCGAACGCTCACGGGGGTAACGGCCGCGCTCATCTTTTTCAGCTTCTTCTCACTCTGATTTCTAGTTCGCGATACCTCTTCCTCAGCAACTTTCAACGATGACTCTAGCTTCCGCATGTAGACACCGCGTTCGCTCGCGAAAGCATAGGCCTGCAGATGTTGCATAGGTCAAATGAGCGACCAGTACAAGGCAGAACATGTGCCGGCGCACCTCTGCTGCACGCTTCTTCTCCGCTTCGACCAACATTTGCCATTTCGAAACATCTGCTTCGAGTGTCCTGATCCGCTTATCTGCATTATCAATAACCCTCCGGTTCAAGACGCTCATCTTCTCGAGATCAACCTTTACCGGAGGGACGATCACGACCATTTCAACGGAGCAATCCAAGAAAACGCACAACTTGACTACTCAAGTGTTTCTCGACCTCTGCAGCGCGTTCGACAGCCTTACCCTGTTTCTCAAGCTGGCGAGCCATCGCCTTTCGTTCCGATTCGCCCATCTCCTTTTCGCGCATCGCAGCAAAGTACTTGTTTTCCGCCTTGGCTTTCTGGTCACGCCACCGCGCCAGTCAGCGTGCCATATCATCCGCTCATACGACACAGCACACACCTCATGGGCTGTCTTTTGCAACCTTTCCTCGGATGCACCCAAATCAAACACCTTCTTTTTCACTTGTAGATCCAAACTCTCCCAGAGAGAAGATAGTCGATCGATCTCTGCGAACAAGGAGGTCTCCGCTTGCGCTTGCTGCTCCGTGAGTAGTTGCAACCTTTGTAATTCGTCATGCTTTGTCTCAAGTTGCTCGTAAAGGGTACGTGTTTCCGGCGCGGAGGATTCGCCGAATATGGAGCGGTAGCTTGCTAGCTCCTTCGACGTCTTTGCCAGCTCCTCGCGGACGGTCGCTTCCGCCGCGATATGTTGCGCAACGTTCGGATGCTCCTTGTTTAGCATGGACAACGCTTGTTCAAGCGCTGCAGACTTGACTTCAGCCTCGCTAGCCAAGCGTCAGCTCAGCGTGACAGGCAGTTCAAAGGACCGCTCACTCTAGCTTCTGTTTCAAGTTGTGCACATAATCGATATCCTCGGATTTACCCTCGAAATAGTACTTCATAGAGTCCTCATCCCCGGACAACGCTGCCAATCTCGCCTTGTGTCGCGCGACCTCCGATTGCAACTGTGATATTCGCTCCGATCGGGACTCCGCAAGTTCCTTGAGCTCATGTATCGACTGCAGCCTGACCGAGTCTCTGGCTTTCCGTTCAGACAATTCAGCACTATACTGGTCTCGTAGTTCCCGGACTCGAAGGTTGTCTGCATCCCGTTTCGACAAGAGAGCCTTCAGTTCTTGCATCGCTTGCTGTGCTGCAACCTACGTGACGTGAGAATAGTTGACAATGCAACGTTTTGACGACGGACTTGGATTTCTTCCTCGAACTCTTTCCGCGATGCCCGGAGTTGATCGAGAGTCTCGTTAAGCTGTGTCACCTCCTGAATCTTTTCGGCTAGCGCACTCTCTATATGTGATGCATGGTCCAATAAAAGCTTATAATGCGGGGTTTCGTTGATGACCTCTACGGATGGCGTTTTTACCTAAGAATGTTCAGAGGGGTAAATGCGCAGTGAAAACCAACACCGGTACCTCGATTTTCAAATGAGTGACCTCTTCCGTCAAACAGTTGTTCTCAGCCCCCAGCGTCGAGATCCGCTCGTCCTTTCTCCTCAAAATATCCCGAAGCTCCTCCAAATCTTCTGGTGGGAGATGATCATGTCCATTCAGCTGAGTTTGCTAGGTTATCCATTAGTGACAATCCAACGCATCCGTCTAGTACACACCAGTGGTGAATCCGAATGAACCTGCGGCGATCCACTCCCCAGCTGAACATCCTCCATTGCCATTTCTTCTTTCGGCGGTGGTGACCGTGCCTGCATGGCAGTTACAGTAGCACTCTTCAACCTGTCAATCCGAATCTCTGCAGCGGAGAGCTCCTCCTGATATCGCACCCTATCCGCCTCGACCTCTCCAAGCCGTTTCCGCATCACGGCGACTTCGGAACGCAGTGTCGTACACTACGTCTTTGAGTGGATAGAAAATGCAGTTCGGAGGATCTAGCACGCACCTCCGTCTGCACCCTTTGACAGCGCTGGTACATCGCATCGTGACCGACCACCGGGCGAGCTTTCAAAAAACTCGTTACGAGGCGCTGAGTTGCGTGCATATTCTGTTCCAGCGCAGTTTTTAAACTCGAGTCGGCCGATACGTGTTGCGATAAGTCGAACAAGTCTTTGTGAACGATAAAGTACGAGTGAGATATGCCTAACCCGGACACTCGCAAGAGGATAAAGGGACACACCTTTGGTCTCGACTATGTTGGGCAAGTCGTCCTGTGGGGTGAGCGTTCGGATCGTCTCTACCAACTAGGATATGATACGAAAGAAGGAACAAGTTATCAGCTGATGGTCGGTTGAGTCAGATGATTCCAGCAACCAAAAGCCTCACCTGCTCCCAACACGCCGCGATCGCGACCAGACCTGCCTCACATGTGCTCTTGCGTTGTTCCAATTGAGCGATACGCGCCTGACTTTTGTCGTTCTCTCGTGCATAGTGGCGCATCCGACGAAACAAGGCATCCTTGCGAAAGAGCTATGTCCGCAAAAAAAAAAATATAGAAAAAGAGACAGGAAGTGTGACTACGAAGGAGACGTCAACGCGGGGTGTGCCCACCTCGAGCTGGTCATCTGCCGTGGGCTCCGAGACGGCGTCCGATGTGCCGTTGGCAGTAGAATGGGGACTTGGGTCGACGCCCGGGGAAGTGATGATTCGTTTCTTTGGTTGGATTGTCAGCTCACCGTCGTCTGTAAAGGGTCGTTTTCTGTGTTCCATCATCGCATAACAAAACAAGAGAGAAATGCAGTTGCAAGTCAGGACCAAGTCAATTCTGCGCAAGCGCGAGGGAGACACTTCATTTCAAGCTCCGACGCTTAGCTGGGTATCTGCAGCTCAATTGCCTCCTGCTCCCCCTTCAACTCGATCACCTCACAATCTGCCTTGTCTCCGTTTCCAATCTGCGTCTCTACGCACGTAAAATCTATCGACTAGTCCACGGTCAGGAGTACACAGAGAACGAGAGGACATGATTGTCATTCACCTTGTCTAACACCGTCATCGGCTGGTCTGCGAGACCCGTTGAGCGAACCAAGTACTGGGCATCGGTGAGACACTTACGCCAAATACTAGTATCATACATCACTCCCTGTCCCGCACTTGCCACAAACGCCTTCACCGTCCCTAAATCTGGCCCATAGTCCCTGCCATTCAAAGCCACCACTACCAAGTACCTTTTCCCCGGCTCTCGAATGGTTTCATCTCCTTCGACACCACTTTCTCCCCCCATCGGTACAAACGCTTGGTTAGTGTATGGATGCCGCTCCAAAACACTTAGCCTCAAGCGTCCATTTTCGATCGCCACGGGTTGACAACGATAAACAGACAAGCCTGATGTGGCACCCGCATTATCAGGATATGCAGCCCGCAACAGCGCAAGCTTGTGAAATTTCCTTGCAGTGCCACCGTTGGCAAAAGTGACTTTGGTCCCTTGCGGCGCAGCTGCATGATCGCCGTATCCTTGGATGACCTGTCCATACGGCGCAAATGCTTCATGTGTCAGTGGCAGAACCGGGATGACCTTGGCCTTGGTTACAACATGGGCGGCCTTCCCTACGTTCCGTGAAGAGTGTTTCTCCGTCTTCACGAGTCCTTCACTTGATACAATTGCCCCCGCGGGCTGACCCGTGACCTCTTTCGTACCGATAATCCTCACCCGGTTGATTCCTCCATCAGGATAGATTGTCAGTTTGACGTGACTGAAGGCATCCGCTGGGTTCATCTCCAGTTGGAAGAAATGTTCTCTGTGCGGCCCTAACTTCACCCGGGATAAAATCGGAACCCATAAGTCGCTGTCACCCTTTGGAGTTTCCCCCATTATTGTATTGTATCCATGCAACTCGCAGCTTTCCGGAAAGTTACCCTTGAAATGGGTCGTGTCAATCTCGGCGACCTGTAGTCTCCCAGGAGCACCCCTGTAGGAATGCATCACACTTAAGATGGGTGCGATCGGTGAGGGCGCAGGAAGAGGGCCCTCACAGTTGAATAACGACCCAATCTTTGTGTCCCTTCTGTCTACTTCGCTTGGTCTCCCAACCGTCACCGATGTCCTTGCCTACAGACCGTTAACCGAACGGAACGTGACCGAGTCAACAACTCAATGCCTACCTTGTCCTGGTAAGATCAAATTTGAACCCACACCGAAGTGTTGGTCAGACGTATACAAGACCCGACCTCCTGCGAAGACATGGGCTAGATCAAACGGTACTCCGTTGTCGACTGGTTGAACGGGTGTAACATGACCATAAACCCTGAAGCGTGCCTACAGTGACGTTTGCATCATCTACTTGAGGCGCCTGTCAATGCGTGCTCACGATGCCGCCGTCAGGATACATGTTAAGTTTGACATAGTTGTATTGCGTAGTGTCAGGGACCTTGAACAGGTGTCGGGAGGAGGGTCCGAGTGGAACCTTGGGGAGGATCTCTGACCACTGGGAGATGAAATATGCGAGTATTCTCGATAGTAAGGAGAATATCATGGGGGACATGTGGGCATGCACACCATTGCATTGATGGGACTTGGGTCGGACTCAAAATCAGGTGTACAGAGCGCATCGACCGAGACCTCGGGTGCTTCATTGCCTACAATATACGTCAACGACGCCCCCCTCGTCCTGCTCACGGGAGCTCACCGTCAAAGTGAGATGTGTCGATATCAAAGCCTACGATCGTGCCCATGGTACCAAGGCGGATGATGCACCTTGATGATCATTGTTTTCGCGTTGGACACGAGGCAACACAGACGTACCAATCAAACGCCGGATTATGCCTCCTAGACTCCCATCCGCTGAACAGTGCCCCATTTGGTCCAAATTGACCTTTCAAACTTGGCGCAGGCTATGTGACGATGGTCGTCGCGAAAGATGGAATGGATGGGAAATCAGAGTGTCAAATCATGTTTAGGATGAAGGTCAGAGGAGGTGCTTACTTCGACGAGGAGGAGATGAGATGCTGCGGCGAAGAACTCGTCGGAAACGCTAATTACCTTGCCACCGAGCACTACGCTCGAGAGCTCTACACATATTTTCAGTAAAAAAAAACAGAGTAATGGAAGGGTTACTGGAGTGAGTGCTCAATGCTCAGGCACTCACCGGTCGTCCCACCAAATGTGGTTAGGAAGGCGTCGAGCGGGATGCGCTGATAAGACATGGGCGTTCGAATCAAACCTGGTATTGCCCGCACGGGGATAGTTGGGCCTCGAGTCGTCCGAGTGGTATTTATGTACTGTCTGTCTCTTTATCGCCGGGATCTCTTATCAACACTATCAGCCCAACTTTTTTCTCGTATAGCCCGCTTCGCTGGAGGTCCTCACGCTGAACTGGTTCTAGCGCTCGCAACCTCTTTCCATGTCCCTTGATGGCGGGCCAGAACACTTCCGTCCGCTCAGACTCACAGGTCCTATTTGCAAAGCGGGGTCTCCAACGGTGTACTACGAAAGACCGTACGTGTCGTCGATGATATTCGTTCATTCATATAAGGTGTCATCCGCACCGTCCGTGATCTTATCATCATCCCATTCGGTAACGAGTATCCCTACCTGACCGTTCCTGTCTCCCGCCCAGTTGCGACTTCCACAGCGACTCCATCCGCGCCAAGCACACAATGCTTGACTTGGGTCTGGGACAAGCCATAGAACGGCATGGTATGTTGTTCGGTCATTGTCCGATGCGACTTACCCCACAGAGGGTAGGGGCGAGGACTCATGGAGATGCCACCGACTGAGGATGAGATTTCTCATTTAGAACGGAAACAGCGGTGCGTCAGACATGCATTGGAGCCGGCGGTGGCAGGCGACCTCGGTCAGGGTGTACGACTCGAATCGACCGACCAGACTCTGGTGATGACTCGTCTCCCCACTTGACTTCCTCCACGCGAACCGACCCTTGGGGCATTGTCCCTAACATTAACCCGTCACCCGCCTCCATCATTGTCCATATCCACAGGCATATTCATGTACACACCTCGATCCACCTCACGGAAACGTCCGACAGGGTCTGGGCGTCCCATCCACCTTTGCCTCTGATCCTGACCGCGCGTTCCCATTGTCCCTTGACATGCATGCCGACGACCTCCCTGTCCAACGGAGAGTCGGCGAAGCAAAAGCGCGCAGCACGGCTACCCTTGACTAAATTGTCGTAATCGACAGAAGCAAAACGTGCGGTCCACAACATCTAATGTCTTACGTCCGGTGTCGGAATAGGACCGCATCCTATCCGATGCCTCGTCCACGCGAGCACTCGCTGGACATTCTGGGAGTATATAACAAGTGCCATCCCGTGCTTTGAGCCCCGTCCAGTTGTACAGCAGTGGATCTCAAGTCGGGATTCGACGGTTTCGAAAAAGATGTATGCAAACAGTCACAGTGCCAGTAGTCGTAAGTTCTAACCTTCTCGCACGTCGATGATGCGTCGACTTACGACGTACATTCCATAGATGCCATACCTCAGGGACACACGTCTAGCACGGCCTACGCGACTGCTCTGAGTTATGGCACCACCTCATCCCTCGCCCTAGTCCCAACTCAAACTCCCACTCCGCCGTTGCTTAGCCCAGTTCAAGTCCCCTCCGGCTGCTACCCGATCGAACTGGTCCAATTCTGGCGGGATGAATTCAAACGCGGCCAGCCCTTCCCCCTCCATTGGGCACTGTTTATCCGCACTGCACTCTGCGGCGTGCAAGGCATAGGGACTATGGAGGCAAGATCACGTCGCTTGACCACAGGCACGCTTACCCCGCGTGGGAACTTTTACGAGCTCGTGGGCACGCCGGACACTTATACTGCACAGTTTCTGCCCAATGTCACCTTTGAGCCTGATATGCTCGCGGATTGGCGGGGGACGCACGTAATTGGGTGGGTGAATCCGGGACGACTGCCCATGTTTGAAGCGATTGTAAGGGAGGTGCCAGTTTGGCGGCACAGATCGGATTGGAGGAGTCAGCAGTGGGCGTATGAAGTGGTGAGACTTGTGGGGGAAGGTTATCAGGGAATGTTCACGGAGGTGGTGACATTTGGGGTCTTACAAAGGCACATGGGGAAGCTATTGGACGCTTGGGAGAGCGGGGATATTTGAGCGGGAGACACAATGCCGTGAGGAAGGCCGTTGAATCTGGCGAGAGCACGTGGGCACGAACGACGATTGGGGATGGGAAATAGGAAAATGGGTTTTTCAGTTGCTATAGTGTGTACTACTATAGCAACAAGTAAAACACCTAGACTGCTTCGAAAGCTTTCTAAAGACAGTCTTGGACGGGCCGGAAACATGGCACATGCACCACGACAACGATGGTTTGTGTGTGTATCACATACCATCGAAACTATCAGTGCACCTTCTTGAAATGACCCATGGATTGGGAAACCGGGGCTTTGGGCTCAAAGAAGAGGATGATAGTGATAACTGAGGTGAGCTGGCAAGCGGCGGATACTTTAAAGTGACTAACCGACATTTGTGATAGTGATGCGCACACGTCACTCGCAAAAATGGTGGCGCAATGCGGGCATCGCTCGTGCTAGCAGGAGTGGTCATGCGATGTGCGCGAACACGACGCGCTCTTTGCCCCACGGGTCCTTCCAAATCTCAGTCGGTCCGAGCCGTAGATTAGGTGTATGACGGAGTATGTGTTCAACCGCATGTGCCTGATCGTGACCGACCTCGAGCGCTACGACGGCATCGTCCGCAAGGACACCATTGCGGGAGATGAATGCGGCAATGCTGCGGTAAAAGGAGAGGCCGTCCTGGTGGGGGGAGTTGGGGGGATCACCGACGAGGGCACGGGGATCTTCGTAGTCTCTGACGGATGAAGGGAGGGTGTGGTAGGCGTGCAGTGGAATGTAAGGCGGGTTGGCGGTGATGACGTCAAAGGGTGGTGGGGGATCAAGACGGTGGAGTAAAGTGGGGTCATGTATGTCGCCCAAAAGCGGGGTGAACACATTCTTGGATTCGGGGTCGAGTTTCTGTCGGTGTCGGTACCGATCTTGGTCTTTCTGGGCATGGGAGCGGGATGTGCTCCGGGAGCTGTTGGTGGACGGGGCGGCGGTGATGTCGCTGATGGGACGGTGGGTGTGTGTGGATGGTCGCAATCTGGCGGCGTTATCGGTTGCTAGCCGAATCGCGTCTGGGGAGATGTCCACGCCGACTGCACGGGTGGTGCCAGGCGGCCAGAGATGACATAATAAGAGGGGGATACAACCAGAGCCGGTGCAAAGGTCGAGGACGCGAACGGAGCGCGTAGGGTCGGGTGTGCATGTGCGTGCGAGACGGAGGGCCCAGTGCTCTGTCTCCGGGCGGGGAATGAGGGTGGGCGGGCGGGTGAGGAGGTCGAGGGGGCCAAACGGGGTTGTGCCTGGGACGAGTGAGCGCGGGACCAGGTAGCGAGGGAAATCAAACCGGACCGAGGATGTATTGGAGGGGCTCACCGGCGAGTCTGCGGTCGAGCGCGTCCAGGAGCGCGGACGGTCGCAACTGTTTCATCCATTTCAATTCCTGGTCCGCACAGTCGCGACCAATGGCCAGAGCGAGTTTCGCCAGTCGACTCTGCAGCATTCGAGACGGTAACCAAAAAGAAAAAGGAATGAAAAGAGAAAAAAAAAGATGATAATAATTCAGTGGTTACTTATTACATAATACACCCTCTGGACAGCTGGAGATCTCCTCCACTCGACGCCAGCGTATATGTACTCCCATGTCCATCCGCCTCGTCCCACCAACCGACTCCCCCGCTGACACGGACGATAAACCAATGTCCTCCAACACCTATATCAACCCAGCCCACATGTCTCATCCCGTTCAGGTTCTGGATTCCGTACAAGAAAAGCGCAAGCCCGCCATGTCCGCCAAACGAAGGCGTGCTACTTCCCCAGACGACAGCGGCGACTCGTCTTCACATCCCCCTCGAAAACATAGAGACGGCCCAAAGAAGAAAAAAGCAAACCGTGCTTGTGCCCACTGCCAAAAGGCTCACCTCACCTGCGACGATTGTTCGTCTTCCCTCCCTCTCCTCGATGTCCTCTCACTTTTCATTCAAAGCCCGTCCATGTCAACGCTGCATAAAGCGCGGCATGGCTGGTAGCTGTGTTGAGGGCCATCGCAAAAAAGCAAAATATCTCCTTGATGATGATGAACTCGGTTCGCCCCCTCCCATTACCCCTTTCGTTCGCATCGCTGATCACGTGATCTTTTTAAGAACAACTCAAATCCAAGTCTCATGTTGTGGAAAAGAACTCTGATCACCCACTGCCTGCTATTCCCACATGTAATTCCTCTCTCATATCTTTCCTTCGATAGCTTCACATACCGTTTCCCACAGCTGAACCTTTTCCTGCAAACGACCCACTCTTCAACGTCTCCTTTGACCCCAACTTTACTTTTGGCTCAGAGGCTGCAAACTTGGAGTACTCCATCCTTTCCGCTATCCTCGGTAACCCAAGTCCCCCCGATTCCGCTTCGGGCACCGCACCCTCTCCGTCACAGCCTCACTTGCAACCGACTCTGTCCAGCTCAACTTGGTCGCCAGAACCTCTGCACGCCCAACCTCACTACCAATCAGCGCCGCAGCCACCGTATCCCTTTCCGGAATCGACACGGTTACCCATACCTGAACCAACACTTGCTGCCACCGCCCAGGCGTCCCCCACGACTGCCTTTATCTCCTACTCGCCCCCACAGTTTTCACGTCCCTCTCAGGACTCCACCGCCGATCTTTCATATAATCCTTCATATTCCCAAGACCAGTCTGCTCCTTCCACAACTCCCTCCGTCCCCCAACGTTATCCCCACGACAGCGGCAGCGCGCCAATGGGCATCATCCGCGTGTCCTCGAAAGAGGCTGGTCCTCAATCTCTCGAGCCTTCTGCACATCCCTCGCCCTCGTCGACAGCCTCGACCCATCAGAGCAGTCTAGATCACCATTCTGTCCGTTGCTCCTTCCTTTTCCCGTCCGCGTAAGCTGAGCATAACGACAGCCGCTGAACGTCACAATCCCTTATGACTATACTGAAGGATATCATTTCCTCATGAAACATCTTCCGACTCGGTGTGTACATCTTCTACGCTCAAGCATAACACATGCATGGCCTATGCGGGTCCATTCCTGATTATCCCTCTGTGTCGGAACGCCATAATTGACAGATTTGAGAAGAATGATATTTTGCGCATCGTGCGAGCGCTTGCCATTTTTCGACCGTCACTGATCGCGTTGCAAATGCCCATGACCGATGAGGATGAAGTATTTGTTGAGAAGTGCTTCCAACGCTCCATGATTGTATGTCTTTTTTTCCCGTTCTGTGCAAGATATTGGCCTGATGCGTACACGGATTGGCACAGGAACTCGAGAAGCTCATCTCATACAGCGGGACACCTACCGTCGTATGGCGCCGTACGGGTGAAATCTGTCTCGTCGCACCTGAATTTTGCATGCTGACCGAGTGGCCAATGGAAGAGCTCGTCGGGAAACGCAAGTATATTTATGAGGTAACGCCCTGCTCCTTTTCTACTCTACCTCTTTCTGTTCACGGCGCACGCACAAACCGACGCTTCTCTATCCCCTTTGACTACCTCTCTATCTCTACGTTCCCACTTCCCTCCCAATCGTATGCCTCTGCAGCTATTCGAAAACCAATCCGTGGTTGAATATTGGGAAAACTTTGCCTCACACGCGTTTGAAAATACAACCAAGGCGGTGTATTCGCATTGTGTCTTGCTCAAGCCGTCCGGGGCACCGTTGCCAGCAACGTTCTGTTTTTCGATTCGAAGGGACATTTTTGATTTGCCGAGCATCGTGATTGGTAAGTCCTGTTTCTCTTTCTTGATTTCTCTTTTTTTGATATACTGCACGCGATGTGTGGTAATGATGGGTCCTTCTGTTTGTTTCATCATAAAGGTCAGTGGTTACCTTTACTATAAGGCGTGCGCATCTACTTTTACTTTGACCGATTACCGTATCTCTTTATTGTCTTACTCTGCTTTCTATCCTTTTCTCACCCCTTTTGCTACACTCCGTATGTCATATGTTGCTATCCACCAAGTTTCCCTTCCACCTCCCAGAGAGCTGCTCACTTCGATCTCGATCTCGCGTGTTTGCACAGGTTCGTATTGCTTGGATCATTCGCTCGCTCTGCGCTTGCTTTCTATATTGTTTCCTGTTCTCTTTTTCCCTCGGGACGGCATGATTTATTATTTCGTTGCCATTTGGTTCACCCACTGTTTTCTTAATCATGTGCTATCACGTATGACGGTGATCCGTCCAATACACACGAACCAGGATTTCCAAGGGGGACTACGTGATTCTTCCGCGCTTACACATACGACAAATGAAAAGTAGAATTCCAGGTAAGAGAATGCGATCGTCAGATCGCATCATAACAGCTGTGGGCGTGACTGGAAGCCGGGAGAAAAAGTGGACATGAATGCAGATGATGCAGCTATATGTATATGCATCACGACCAGGGAAGTGAAGGGAGGACAGGTGGAAGGAAGGATAGGACAAGGTGCGAGTGAAGGGACTACAGAATCGAATTTGAAACAGGAAATTACACTTGTCCCAATCCGCCGCACATAGAATCTTGACGGACATGAAGGGAGACAAGACAAAATGGATGTCGAAAGGGTAAATTATTTAGTGTTGACAAGACCTGCGTACTTCCTACCTCACACCGAGTCTTGCACACTCGCATACTCACTCTCTATGCCTGGTTCCATCAACGCAGCATGAACAAGGATCAGGCATGACGAAGCGCCGACGAGCCAGAAGAAGGTCATGAAAGGAGATGAGAGCCAGAGCAGGGGGAGGCCAATGACGAAGAGGGCGGTGTAGAGGGATTTTTGGGTGATGACACGGGATCCGACTTGAACGGGGTCGGGGCCTGTGTGAGGGGAAAGCGCGAGACGACGGGGGGGAGAAGTACAGGAAGGGGAATGGATGTGACAAGGACGAGAGGGGAGAGAAAGATGGATAAGAGCAAGAAAGGCAAAGAGACAAGACGCACCGAACTTGTTGATCGCAACGAAGCCACCGACAAGAAAGGCAAGGGAGATAAGTAACAACGGGCTCGTGATGCTAGCATACAGCAAGAACGGAAATAAAAAAGGCCAAGGGAGTGAGGCTCGATGTCAGGGTCCCTACAGAAAGTGAGGGATCGACATACAGGGCATAGACGGCGAGGACAAGGACGATGAGAGTGTAGTTTCCAGAGAAATACCGTGTGTTGTAGGTAATGCGCTATGTCGGCGCGACCGGGAGGGCAACAGTGGGGGACCCGACGAAGGCGGAGGCAGGAAGTAGGAGCGGGGAAAACAGAGTTAGCATATGTGCCCGCAATGGACGAGACTGATGGGCGATCCCACATACCGACACTGCCTGGGTCGTATCCGCTGGTCTTGACAAGCGGTGAATGTCAAAGAACTCGGTAGGTGATCGAAGTGCACTCAGGCGCGTCTCCTGCACATTTTGTGTCAACGAAGATGATAAGCCCTGAGTCTGAATGCAGATAGAAAGACGCACCCGAACTGACTTGAGTGTTTCTGTCATACGAACAAGGGCTTCCATGGTCGAAAGGGAGGGAAATAGACTGGTCGTGGAACGAAGAGGCAGAGGCGAGACGTTGCGGTTGCTTTGCTGCCCCTTCTGCGCAGCGTGGACAAAATATGTTCCGATCTCCGTTCCGACGGACAGTGTTTAAGCTTTTTCCTACGACCCTGTAGCACCCCCGACCTCAAATTTCTTCCATGGCGAACACAACGTAGTGCAGGGGCGGTCTGGATGCGTGACCGACCTGGACAGGATGGTCAGAGCTGTCCAGGTTCAATTTCGGTGCACGTTTCTACCTCTGTAATAATGTGCTAGCCCGGGTGAAGCTTTGGGACTCAGGACCATGGAGATCTTGAAGCCCTACCCTCTTCGACAGCCCCGGTCAGGTTGGAGTGCAGGCCATGGTCCATCTGCTGCCGATAAATCAAAAATAATTGTAACTAGTGCTGTGACTAGTCCAATGTAGAAGTGGTTGACCGGGTAACGAGTCAACCATAGTAACGAGTCACCTCCATAAATACCCTCACCATTTCTTATCCAACTTGGTGTAGAATGTGAGTATATAGCCTGTAGATGCTCAGAAAAAAAAAAGTGATTTGGACTGGTAGTAATTGTGTGATAAAGTCTTTCAAGCAGCAAGCAGATTTTTGCATCATTTAAACAATTTTATAAAACCCTTGTTCATGAATTGGCCAAGAACACCACAGTTTCTTTGGCATGCAAGGTTGGAGCACCTCAGATGAGTTTTCAAAGGCATTCCACAGTCAGTACATAAATGTAATTTGATTTGGGTGGCTGCAATTAAGCACAGTGGCTCAAAAAACTGTCCCAGTATTTGCAATATTTGCTTGTTTAGTGCTAATTGCAATGGCTCTCAACAATATCTAGTTATTATCCTAGACTATAAGGATATAAAATGAAGCAATTGCTCCTGGCTTTCTATTAGTTCAAGGATTAGAGCATTTGATAATGTTTTGGTGAAATGGCAGCCATATACTACCAGTAGAATACATTAATATCTTTCCAACCTTCTGACAAGAATCTTACTTGGAAGCATATCAAAGGGGCACACTTAGTCCAGTAAGAGAATGAAATTTCAAAAATAAACTCTAACTACCTTATATTGGATTTATGTCACATTCCATGCCTTCTAAGCCCATTCCTGCTTTCTTTAGTGCAACTCTGGTTGATCCTAAGTTGCATATCCTCTAGTCCCTTCTTTTCCACTACTATACCTACAACTTTGCATTTACTGAACTCTGCTTCATTCTGATACTATTCCATAGTTACTCCAATATTTCCTCCCATTTCTGTCCCTTGTCCCCTCACTTCTCCCTGCCACCCTTTAGTTTCAGTATAACAAGATTGGACATTGCCCTACTTGACATCTCCATTTGTATCTTAGTTATTTAGACACCTGCTTTGCTTCTGAGTTAACATCTGTCTTATTTTGCTACACTTAGTTGGTTTCTGCTCCTCTAAGATATAAGTATGATAGCTCTGTATCCTGTACATCAGTCAGAATATCAACATTAATGACCCCTTTGTCTCCATGACCCCTGCTTGAAGCTATCCTTGCTATCCCTCAACCTAGTGTCATAGTTCTCTTGAGTCCAGCACTCTTTTGGTTGTTATAATACTTTTTTCTTTTCTTGATCACATGACTTTATCTTATCTTCACCACATGATTATCTAATCTTTTATCTTATCAGGGCATGTAATGGATCACATGATCCAGGGCATAGGGTTAGCCTCATGCCTTAAGGACCCTGTGCTTCTTTTTATTGCTATCCCTTCTCTTCCATTCTGAGAAGCTAGACCCTTGATGGTTCTTAGGCAGCTTCTCTTCTTTTTGATCCCCATGCCTCATGCATGGGAATGTTCCCATCAGTGACTTGGTCTGTGCACAATGCACTGTAGTATAAATACTGTAGTCTTAGCATCTCAAGACTCCAGTCTTGAGCACTTGTATTATACTCATGTTAACTCAAGTACTCTTCTTGCTTTATAAAATCCTTTTCTTGTGAGCCCATGGCACTGTGATCTTGCAGTGCATAACACTTGCTCAAGACTTCATACATCCCTTGCCATCATCCTTGCATTTTTTTGTTTTATAGAAGGAGTTGCTTCAGTAGTGAGTAGAGAGAAAGGAAATTGATGAAATTTAGTCACTTCAGGGTGAGAATTGAAGATCAGATCAACAAAGAGAACTATCAAACAGAGATACAAATACAAAAGGTTATCAAGAAGATGACTAGAAGACAACACTGCTACTGAAAGAATGAGATAGAAAGAAAGTTAATAAAAAGGAAGTTTGAGGTAGCAAGATACTGCAATGTGCTTATTGCTTACCTTTTGAAGAAGAGACTAGATGTAATCAAACAAGACAGGAAAGAGGAGTTAGGGAGAAATCAAAAGTTCACATTACAAAGATTACAAACTCTTAGGCCAGCAGCCACTTTAATTCAAGCAAAACCAAGGTCTAGGTATGGCTGCTGAAGGAACAGATATCACTGCTCTCATAGAGCAGATGGGGGAACTATCCCTCCATACTTAAAATGACATTACAAGAAAGGTAGCCAATCCAGGGAATTGGGACAGCAATAGTAAAATGGCTGCTGCCATCCTAGCCTTGTGTCTTGATGATGGTCCCAGTGGACACTCTCCTAATAGCTGAGGTTTTGGACTAGACCCTCAGAGAACTAGGCAAAAGGAAGAAGAGAAGAGTCAAGGTCTTGTATAAAGCATAGAGCTCAAGTGTGCAAGACTGGGGAGTCCCAGCTTGTGCCAGCCCTTTATATATGCTACAGAGATGCACACAGACCATGTAACTAGGTCTGCCCTAAACTATGGATACATTAAGCAGACCAATGGCAATAAAGGAGCAAGTACCTTAGCAGTTCCTCATGGTAACTGCCAGGTAATGATGTCATGGTCTGGAGCAGTTTAGAACTGTGAAGAGTGAAGAATGTGAAGGTGTGAAATAGTGAAGAGGTGAAAGTGTGAAGATGTGAAAAGGTGAAAAGTAAAAGATATCCCATGGTCACATGATGTGAAAAGTGAAAAATAATTATAACAGACAGAAGGAAATGGAAGCAATGGTGGATTTCCCTGAGAATATGGGTCAGGGAACAAGAGTGGAAGAACAATTACCTTAGGGTAATCATGGTTCTCTCATAAATGGAGGGTACTGCTAATAACTTTGCCATCATCACCTTGATGGAATACAACAAACTTGAAGATGAACATATCTGGGAGAATGGGCAAGATATGGGGAGAATATTGGGAGAAACAGCTTGACCAATCTGGTTAGAGCTTCAACAAAAAATTAAAGAACATTTCCAGATTGAGGAGCTGATACATCAGAGCCTCAGGGATTTACAGGCTCTAAAGCAACAAGGCAAGAAGATCAATGATTTTTTAAACAAGTTTAATCTTAGAAAGGAGGCTGAGATCAATGACCACCATGCAGTGGAACTGCTAAAACAGGCAGTTGATTATCATATCTATTTACAGGTGGCCTTACAAGGAGGTGATGATGGACAGTATCTAAATATGTTTACTTGATTTAGACAGGTAGGATGAACTTTTAAAAAGATGACTGTAGAAAGGCCTTCTTTCAGAGTACAAGGTCAAAATCCCTGTCCTCCTTTCCAACCTTGGTTCCAGCCACCATATTCTTCTCATCCAACTCCTCCTTATTTCACTCCAGTGGGTCTGTAGCCTGGAAGAGGTGTGCCTATGAAAGTTGATAGGCAAGATGCTTGGCCAGTGCAGCCTCTAATTACTTGTTTTAACTACAGCTGTCCAGGCCATATAGCTAGAGATTGCAGGGCACCCCAAAACCCTGCAAGAACAATGACTCCACCATGTTTTCCTCCCAAACTGCTGCAACCCCCCCAACAGTAACAACAACAAGTCCAACCAATTTGCTTCAGGGAGTTCTCTGCTCCTGACAAAAATGGTTGGTGCTCAGCTGAACCAGAGGCCTTAGGTCCAGTGTATAATATGGCAGATGCTGCCAGATTCCAAGAAATCCCAGCCACTTTGTGGGGATCCATGGAGAAAGCAAGAGCTTACTTCAAGGACATTTTTGAAAATGAGACAAAGCAGGGAAAAGTTCAAGGGAGTGCACTGAACTAGGTAGTGTACTTCCTGTTAAATCATCTTTTTCAAAGTTTGTACCAAGTGGCCTTTGGGCAAATACACTTATGTTTCATGCTGGAAAGGCATCTCCTGAGAGTGTGGCCCCAGTGAATGGGTGCTTAATTTCTTCCACCCAACAAACTAATGGTCATTTGTACTCAGACTATAAAAGAGAAAAACAAAGCCTAGATATAGTCTTCAATAGGACTAAAAGAGATGAATTAAGAGTAGGGGTAAAAGTAATAGGAGAAGTAAGAGGAGTGGAAGGATTATGAGGAAAAGCTTGTGGTCTGACTAACATAATACTAGACTCAGGAGCATTGCTAATATTTATAGATCAAAAGTATGTTTGGTAACATGGGCTATATGAAAAATCCATGGATCAGTCCCTTATGGTATTCAATGCTGATGGGACTCAAGGAACAATTGGATATATCATGTAATATGTGGTACTCTATATTGCAATAAAAGATAAGGAAGGTAAATGGCATCAAGAATATATTAACACAATGGTGTCACATTTAGGGTCTTTGAATCTGTTAATTGGATATGACTGATTAAAATGTCATAATCCAAATATTGATTGGGTTCAGAAAACCATTGAATTTCCTTCTTGTTCTAGCAGTTGTCATGTGTACAATGTCAATCTCGCAGAAGATAATGACTTGTGAAAAAAATTGCCAAAGGAAGTATGGGACTACTTATCTGTGTTTTCCCAGAAACAATCAGAGTGCATGCCCACTAGAAAGCCATGGAATCATGCAGTAGATTTGAAAGAGGATTTTGTACCCAAAAAGGGTAGGATCATTCCATTAGCTGATGCAGAATTACAGGAAGTTTGAGAATTCATTACCAAGGAAACAGCAAAGAGATATATTTGACCCTCAAAATCTTCTCAAACTTCACCAGTGTTTTTCATTGGGAAAAAGGATGGTGGTAAACAGATGGTAATTGATTACAGATACCTCAATAAATCAACCATCAAGAATAGTTACCTATTACCACTCATTTCCACTCTAATCAACAGATTGCAAGGAGCAACAATATTTACAACCCTTGATTTGTGATGGGGGTATAACAATATTCACATCAAGGAAGGCAATGAATAGAAAGGGGCATTCACCACCTTGCTAGGAGCCTATGAACCATTGGTAATGTATTTTGGCATGTGCAATTCACCTGGCATATTTCAAAATATGGTAAATAACATCTTTTCTGACATGTGGGCAGAGGTTCTTATCTATATTGATGATATTATCATTTTCACTAAAGAAAAATCAAAAGCTGAGCATTTTAGCATGGTACAGAAGGTACTTCACAGGCTATGTGATTATGATTTATTTCTCAAGCCCTTCAAGAGTCACTTCACTCAAGAAGAAGTAGACTATTTGGGCATGGTTGTATCTAAAAAGGGGGCTAGGATGCAACTCAACAAAACTAAATCAATTACAGATTGGCCTATCTCTCATATGGTCAAACAGGTTCAATCTTTTTTGGGACTAGCCAATTATTGTCAGCATTTTGTGCTGAATTTTGCTATGATTTCTCAACCCCTTCATGCCCTTACTCAGAAGACTGTTTCTTTCCATTGGATGGATAATTGCACCAATGCTTTCACCATTCTCAAAACTCTTCTATCCTTTGATCCTCTTCTGGTTTACCCTGACTCCTCCTGACCCCTCTATATTGAAACAGATGCTTCCCAAACAGCTATGGATGTGGTACTATCATTTTAACTCCATGATGGATCCTGGTATCCTGCAGCATACATGTCCAAGGTCTTTCTTTCTGCAGAGATTATCTACCCCATTTATAATAAAGAACTACTTTCTGTTATTCAGGCCTTGAAAGCCTGGCATCATTATGTAATTGGGCATCCTCATTTCAATATTTGGACAGATTACAAAAATTTGGAGTACTGGCAAAAACCACAGGATCTTTTCCCTCAACAGGCCTATTGGCAGGCATTTCTTTCTGAATTTAATCATGTCTTTGTTCACAGGCTGGGCTTCTCCAATGGCTGTGCAGATGCCTTATCTCATTGACCAGACCATCCCTCCCCTTCCAATCTCAATAAAGATATCATTCTGCTTTCTCCCCACCTTTTTGCTTGCACTTTGAATCTTTCTTCTTTCTTCTTCTCTAATATTGTTACTGCCTCTCAGGGACTTTCTTTACCCCCCTCTTGGTGTTATGATGAAGATCACCAAGTATTTAAAAATTCAAGAAATCAGGTGTTTGTTCCATTAAACCTAAGGTCCCAACTACTTCATTTAAGCCATTCTTCACCAATTGGTGGTTATTCTGGTAGTACCAGAACTTTTCAATTGCTTACAAGATACTATTATTGGCCTTCTTTGAAAGAAGACATTGATACTTTTATTAACCATTGCCCCACATGTGCCATGGTAAAAGGCACAGAAAAACAACCCCCCATTCTTTTTCTTCCAGCAGCCACTTCTCCATGGAAGGACCTCTTTGTAGACTTGATCACAGGTTTACCATTGGTGCAAGAAAAGGATAGCATCATGGTGGTAGTGGATAGGTTTTTGAAGGAAGTGGTTTTCATTCCTTGTTTATCTTCTCTTTCTTCTCTTGATTGTGTCATGGCCTCCCCAGCTCTTTGATGTCAGACAGGGGACCACAATTTATTTCTGAATTCACCAAACAACTTCACATTGCCCTCCACATTTCCCAGAAACTCTCCACTGTCTACCATCTCCAAACTGACAGTCAGACAGAGCATGTTAATCAGGAACTGGAAAAGTACCTGCAAACCTTTGTTGCAAAGAAGCAGAATAACTGGATTGACTGGATTAAGATGGCAGAGTTTCATCATAATAATTTCTTTTCTTCTGTCATGAAGACCTCTTCATTCCTGATCACCAAACATTTTTCTCCACAAATGGATTTCAAGGGACCTTTTCTTTCCTCTCTCTTTGTGCAACAAATGTCTAAATTGTTTGATGATATTCATCAGTCACTTGAAAAAGCACAATCTACTATGATGAAAAGAAACACTAAACCTTCCTATGACTCCTACTCAGTGGGGAACAGTGTCATGCTGTCTATCAAGAACCTCTCTCTTCCTTATCCTGTGAAGAAATTGATGCAATGATGGATTGGCCCTTACAAAGTCATTTGCATCCTTCCAAATGCAGTCACTCTTCAACTGCCAACTGAAATGCATATTCACTCTACTGTTAACATCAGTTGCATTAAAAAGGCATTGGATCCTTTAGCAGATCAAGAGGTTCTTCATTCAGATCCCATTATTGTCATCAAGGAAGGTCATTCAGAGTATGAGGTGGAGGAAATAGTGGATTCTTATATGAGAAAGGGCAAGTTGGAGTATTTGGTTCACTGAAAAGGTTACTCTGCTAAAGATCAAACTTGGCAAATAGAACAGGATGTTGCCAATGCACTGGAGCTTGTCCATGACTTTTACAAGCTTTGTCCTTCTGCACCTTGTTGTATTTTTGCCACCACTCCTTGGCTCAATTTTCATACCCTTTTCCAGCCCTACCAAAATTTCACTTCAGAAACCCCACTACAGTTCTCTCATCTGGAATCTGAGAGCTAAAAAGGGGGTAGTGTTATGACACTTTTTCTTTTCTTGATTACATGACTTTATCTTATCTTCACCATGTGATTATCTAATCTTTTATCTTATCAGGGCATGTGATGGATCACATGATCCAGGGCATAGGGTTAGTCTCATGCCTCAAGGACCCTGTGCTTCTTTTCATTGCCATCCCTTCTCTTTTATTCTGAGAAGCTAGATCCTTGATGGTTCTTAGGCAGCTTCTCTTCTTTTTGATCCCCGTGCCTCATACATGGGAATGTTCCCATCAGTGACTTGGTCTGTGTGCAATGCACTGTAGTATAAATACTATAGCCTTAGCATCTCAAGACTCCAGTCTTGAGCACTTGTATTATACTCATGTTAACTCAAGTACTCTTCTTGCTTTATAAAATCCTTTTCTTGTGAGCCCATGGCACTGTGATCTCACAGTGCATAACATTGGTCCTCTGACCAAGTTTCTGATACCTTCTGACTGTTCTGCAAATCAGGGCACCAGTACCAGCATAAGGGTGCATCATATACAGTGAAGCCAAGCTCTGCCAGTTTCAGAGACACCCAGAATATCCTGGAAGTATGTCCTGAGTTATAACAGGCATCAGTCTTAATAATAAGCAGAGTATCTGGAATTCAATGGATTAGGATGGGGACAAAGGTAAAAGCTCTTTATATAACAGAAGATGTTAAAGTTTCATGAAATGGCCTTACAAGTGAGGCAAGTTAGGGAAATGACAATTTTGAAATAGACTCAGATAAAATGGTGGTATGTTATATTCCATGCCACAAAGTTTACTCTATTTCATCTCCAATGCAACTCCAGTTGCATTTTATTTATTAGCTATATGTTATTTAGTTTTTCTTGCCTCTGTTACTGTTTATCTAATAATACTTACAACTTTATACACTTAGTTTCAAGCCATTTCAATACAACTTCATAGTTATTCTTGTTATGCACTTAGCAGAACACTGATAATATTGTCACATGATTATGAGTCTTGCTTGCCTAAACAAGGTTAACTCTAGGCATAGGTTTAATTCTTATTAGAGTATTCCTCTGCATATAGTATTGGTTACATGATGTGGCAGATCTTAGATAAGATCTAGATTAGAATTGATCTGTGGCAGAGATCCAGATGGGAATCTCCTTAGAATTATGGCTACCTGGCCATATTCATATTCACATTTGCTATATGCTTCCCTTTCATTTTTGTGCTTTTCTTCTTACATTCCTAATCTACAAGGCCACTGCCTCATTCTTATCCTCTACCCTATGCTTCTCTATTTATTAGCATGCATACTTACTGCCATTGGTGCCTCTAGATAGTAGTTACTAATCCTGTACTGAGGCTATATGCCTCTGCTGCAATGTATATATGGGTAGAAAGAGACTTAGAGTTTCCCCAGTCTTGACTACCTTGTGTCTTACTTCCCTTTTTCTTTTCCACTTCAGTGCATTAGGATTAGTGTGCTTCAAGCTGAAGATCCCTTTTCCCTTGTATTGACTTTCAAGCCTAGTTAGAAACCACTAGTACAAAAGCCCTCTTGTTGTTGTTGTTGAAGCTGTCACATGCTGATCTGCATTGTATATAAGAATACCTTGGGTTTGGTGCATAACACTTGGTCAAGACTTATCTATGGTCTGTGACAGGTACAGGAGTATCAGGTTGTGGATTAGCCACAGAAAACCCAGGTAGACACATATAGAGAAACAGAAGATCAGACATTGAAGAAGTCACAAAGTTACCAGTATTAACAAGGAAGACAAAATGGTAGATAGTCAAAGAAAAGCAGCAAGTTATCAGAAATTTCATTAAAGACCAACATTCAATATGATGTTGCTGTTCATAGCAAGCATCCCCTTGCCAGTATATGTCCAGTCCAGAAAATTAAGAGTTAAGCTGGATAAGAGTTTTCAGAGTTGGCCAATGTGCCATTTTCCCCAGCACAAGGTCTTCACAATAAAGCCAGAGCTTGAAAAAGGGATCAAGAACAAGATAAGTTTATCAAAGAAGTACAAAGTACCCCCTTTCTCTTATGTCACAGCAGTTAAGGCATCTGCTCAAACAAAAGCTACTCCAATAGCAGTAGTTCCTGCTGCTTCATCAAAAGGTTCAATCAGAGTTGCAGTCTGTAGGATTTGCAGACAGGAAGGGCATTCCTGATGCAGTGCCCCAGTTGTTATAATTGTGGTGCTAATGGACATTTTGCAAAAGATTGCCCAAAGGAATTTCATTGCTATATATGCAGATACAAGGGTCACAAAGGAGGTAGCTGCCAGCAGACCCCTATAGATTTCTTCAGAGGATATAAGCCTGCATTCATGCAGCAGTTACAAGTTGAACTGAGAAGCTCTAAAACTATCCCTGTCTCTAGCATGATATTAAAAGGCTTAGCTCAGAGGTCAATTTTGAAGTCAACACAAGGACCTTTGGCAGTTTAGCTGAAGAAGCAAAAAGTTTCCTTCATAGCAGGTACTAAGATATCCTCAGACAAAGATTTCATGCAAAGCCTTCTAGAATCTTTGATTAGGATAAGGAAAGAAGTCACTAAGCTTAAAGAATGAGTTTAGGTTCTGGAGAATAAGTTGCAGTTAAAGAAAAAATTATCAGAGTCACTGATGGAGGTACAGCAGATGAAAGAGTCAAGTATTGCTTCTCAAGTAGACACCAAGGTCAATAAAGGCAAAGATTCTAAGTAGAGTAAGTGAAAGCAGATAAAAGTGAAAATCAAGGAAATTAGAGAAGATGTTCCATAAGTAGATGCTAAAGCTAAAAAGTAATCCCCAACTTCCCATTATATCCCAATCAGATATCCTTTCCCTGGAAATAATTGCACTTTGCAAGGCTAAAGAAAAGAAAATTCAAAAGCAGCCAAAATCTGAGAAGTTGGAACCATTGATGGTGGATTCCCCAATCAAAACATCATCCCTGGTTGAATTATCAGAGCAGGATGAGCAAGTCCTATCAGAGTCACTTTCAGCTATGGCATGGGATTCAAGCACAGTGGAAATTCAGAGTATAACAATAAAAGAAATAAAATCATTGTATAAACCATTTGAATATAGTCTTACTTGGAGTATTTTGAAGATCCAAGATATTAAAGGTTTCAATTCACCAAAAAGAGTCACCTTACTAGATTTTATGGACAATTTTCCTTTCTCACCAGTTTCAGAGTTTTTATCTCCTCTTAAGGTCCAGTGGATTCTAATTCATCATGAGTTAAAGTATATCTCTGGAATGCCTTTAAAACCAATTGATGAGAAAAATGAAGATATCCTGGAGATACTGTCCTCTATCTCCCCCACCTTAGAATTTCTCAGCAAAAACATTTTCTTCACAGATAAACCAATAGAACATTTAGAGTCCATTGACAATGATGAGTATTTTAGTTCTTAAGAAGATGAAATCACTGTTAAGAGCAAGAAAAGACCAGAAAGTTTACAAACTACCAAGAATCTAAGCAAGTCATTAAAAGGCAAAGACAAGAAAGAAATCAAGGATAAAGAACCTCTTCCTCCTCTTCATAAGCACAGTCCAAGGCCTTATATGCTCAAGAAGCTGGAAAATGAAGGTACAATTGATTCAGAAATACCTGAATTCAACCCAGAAGTCTTTTACCAAGATTTTAAAGGCACTCCTGACTGGTTCATGAAATGACAGTTGGACTCTGATTTAGAGGATCCTGTTAGATTACCAAGTAAAGTTCCTTTGCTGGACTTTCCTAAACTTTCAGTTTTAGTTTTGCTAGTATTAAAGCCAGCAGCTATGCAGCAAATAGTAGTAGTTTAGAGTTCCCTAATCTCACCCCACTTGCTGGATACTAGAGATCATTTTCAGAAATTACTCAAAGCCATTTATGATTTTCCTGCTAAGATCAAGATGGCAATATTTCATGTTCACTGTCCAGCTTATTTCCATCCCAATCTCCTTTAGGTTGCTAATTTGTGCCCTGATTGTACTGCTTTCAGGAAGTCTGCAGCCAATCTTACTAAAATTTAGATTTTTTTTTTCACTTCTCATCCTTTCCTCCCTGCAGTCTGTTCTTTGCTTATCAGGACAACTTACCTTGAAAAGGGGATAGTATAGGTAAAAGGAATGGAGTGGAACTAAAGGAATGAAGTAAACACAAGAACAATTATTATAAAGACAAGCTAAAGATTTCAATTTTTTTGCTTTATTAGAGATATTTTTTCTTTTCTATGCCTTTTTTCTTTTTGCTATCTCAGAGTATTTATTGCAGGATCAGCCTTAGCCTATGATGGATAGCACATCTTCATGTATTCAGAGCTTGGCTTACCCAGAGATCTTGCCCTGAAAAGGGAATAGTGTTATGTGCTTAGCAGAACACTAATAGTCTTGTCATGTGACTGTGAGATTCACTTGCCTAAACAAGGTTAACCCTAGGCATAGGTTTGATTCTTATCAGAGTATTCCCCTGCATATAGTATTGGTCATGTAATATGGCAGATCTTAGATAAAATCTAGATTAGAATTGATCTGTGGCAGAGATCCAGATGGGGATCTTCTTAGCATTATGGCTACCTGGCCATATTTATATTTACATTTGCTATATGCTTCCCTTTCATTTCTGTGTTTCTCTTCTTATATTTCTGATCTGCAAGGCCACTGCCTTATCCTTATCCTCTATTCTATGCTTCTCTATTTATTAGCATGCATACTTACTGCTATTGGTGCCCCTAGATAGTAGTTACTAATCCCATACTGAGGCTATATGCCTCTGCTGCAATATATATACAGATAGGGAAAAACTTGGGGTTTTTCCAGTCTTAACCATCTTGTGTCTTACTTCCCTTTTTCTTTCCCTCTTTAGTGCATTAGAATTAGTGCACCTCAAGCTAAAGATCCCTTTTCCTGTGTCTCAACTCACAAGCCTAGTTAGGGGCCATTAGTACAAAAGCCCTCTTGTTGTTGTTGTTGAAGCTGTCATACACCAATCTGTGTCATGTATAAGTGTTATGTATCTAAAGAGTGCCTTTTAATATCAATACAGACTAGCAAGTGACAGGGATAACAACAACAAGTGGGCTTTTGAGACTAGAGCCCCTAACTAGGCAAGAGAGGATAAGCCTTGGCCCAAGCTGGGGAATAAGCCATATTTGCATGAGGACTAAAGCCTAGATGGCAGTAGTAACAGAAGTGATTAAGACTGGGTTGCCCCAAGTCTCTCTCTATTCCTTATAGATTAGTAACAGATATGCACAGACCAAGTACAGAAATGGTAACTACTATCTATAAACCAATAGCAGTAAATATACAGAGCTAATAAGTAAAGAAGCATAGGGCAACAGGTAGAAATGAGACAATGGCCTCATGGATCAAGAGAAGTAAAAGAGTAACCATACCATGAGAATATGGGAGAATGGAAGGGAATTGTATAGCAAAGGTGAATATGAATATGGCCAGGTAGCCATAAGATTATCAAGATTTCCATTTGGATCTCTACCACAGATTGATTCTAGATCTTATCTGAGATCTGCCACATCATGTGACCAATACTAAAATGTAGGGAAACCCTGTTGCCAAAACAAGAATAACTCTAGATTTGAATTTGGTTCTTTACTCAAAGTCTCACAATCATGTGACAAAATCATTAGTGTTCTGCTGAGTGCATAACAATAAGGGCACCTTGGATTTGGTGCATAACAATTCTGATCTTACTTTTTGTTTCTATTCCTTTTCTTCTTATTTGTTTCTATTCCTTTTTAGTTTTATCTTGATGTGACATTGTTAGTGTCAATTCTAACATCTCCATTTGTATTCAGGTTGCATTGGCACATGACTTTACTTTGAGACAGCTCCTGTCTTATCTTTTTTCTTTCCTTAGATAATTCACTTCTCCAAAATATAAATACTATAGCTTTGTATCTTGCATCTCAGTTTAAATATTAGCATAACTCAGTGCTTTCTTCTACAGTACTGTATTCTCCTTCTACCTCATAAGCAGGATCTATGCCCTTATACCTCTAAATCCAAGTCTCTATAACTTACTCTGACCCTCTGATTCTTTCTGCCTTCTTCTGAAATTTGGAGTATCAGGACTAGTGCAAAGGCACATCACATAAGGTGAAGCCAAGCTTCATTCAACTCTTTCTCTGGAGAGTTCCAGTGTTATGTACTTAGCAGAACATAATGGTCTTCTCACATAACTGTGGAACTTGCTTGTCTAAACAAGGTTAACTCTAGACAAAGATTTGATTTTATATCAGATTATTCTCTGATGCTAGGTGATAGTCACATGATGTGGCAGATCTCAGATGAGATCTAGATCTAGATATCAATAACATCTAATCTAAAGGATCTAGATAAGGATCTGATCTGTGGCAGAGATCTAGATAGATCTTTTTGGCCTTATAGTTGCCTTGCCTTATTCATATCCACTGTTCCTGTATCTTTCCTTTCATTCTCCCATATCCTTATGGTGTGGTTCTCTTCTATTTCCTTTGATCTGCAAGGCCACTGCCTTACTTCTACCCTTTACCCCATGTCTTTCCATATTTAGATGAAAAGAGGTCTTACTACTATTGGTGACCATAGGTAATAGTATTACTTATCCTATAGTGGGGCTATGCCTTTGTTGAATATATATACAGGATAGGAGAAAATTGGAGTTTTCCCAGTTTTGACCACCTGTTATAACTCTTCTTCTCTTTCTTTCCTTACTCTGATATGCAATTACTGCAGCCTTCAAGCTGAAGTCCTCTTTATCCCTTGTTAATACTCACAAGCCTAGTTCAGGGCCACTAGAATAAAAGCCCCCTTGTTGGTTAAGTCAACTGTCACTCACCAGTCCACATTGTATTAGAAAGGCACTTATTTGGGAGTATAACATTCAGAAAAGATCTGAAGTATGCCTAAGTATTTAATATGGTAGAAATTAGCAAATCCAAGGAAAATTTGAATATCCCACACTTTGTAAGGCTTTGGCTAGTCCTAAATGGCCTTAACTTTGTCAGGGGACATAGTTAGCCCCAAATGGGAGAGCTAATAGCCAAGATACTTAGTGCAGTTAGTATGGAATTTGAACTTTTTTGATTTGACATAAAAACCATAGGTTTGAAGACTTCAAAGAACTTCACAGACTATTTAAACAAAGTGTACTATGTTTGAATATACTGTTGAAACAGTATCTTGATGCTTAAAACTCTGTCACAACTAATCCTAAAAAGAGCTAGAAGAACTTCTGGGTCAAGTATACTACTAGACCATAGATGAATGCTAGAGGAGGTGAACTCTAGGTGCAAGATACTATTAGGATTCAGGGTAACTGAGAAGAAGAGCTTCAGAAACAAGCTCCAGGGTTGAGCACACTAATGTGACTTTATCTATGAATAAGAATATATCTTTAGAGGCTTCTAAAGAAGTTCAGAGATTTCTGAAAGCTTAAGAAGAGCTTTTCTTGGGTCAAATGGGACTTGGTTTTACCTTATGTGGTATGCTCTTGCAGCAACTCAGTGTTCCAATTTATAGAGAGGTTGAAAATATAGAAAAAAGTGATATTATAACTTAACATAAAAGACAGGTAAGACAAGGAACATCAAGCCCAGTCATAATAAGATCAAGCCCTTAGGATTCCTTAAGAATTCCATTAAGGCTTGGAGGAACTTCAGAGTGAACCAGAGAGTCAGAGAGTAAGCTGGATATTATAACACAGGTTTTCTTTTTTCAATTACATGACCTTATCTTATCATTTCCCCATGTTTATCTAATCTGTTATCTTATCAGGGCACATGACAAGTCACCTGACTCAGGGCATAGGGTTAGCCTCATGTCTTCTAGACCCTGCAAGGTTCATTTCATTTTCATTTGCTTTTTTTCTTTTTCATTTCTCTAAAGCAAGACCCTTAATGATTCTCATATCTGCTTCTCTTTCTTTTGATCCCTGTGCCACATGTATGGGAATTCTCTCATCAGGGACTTAATCCATGTGCTATATTTTAGCATATATAACCTGTACCATTAGCATCTCAAAGCCCCAGCTTTAAGCACTTGTAATATACTTATGTTAACTCTAGGCTCCCCTTATACATTTTTTCTTTTCTTACAAGCCTGTGGCACATCAATCTTGGTGTGCATAACACTGGGAAGCTTGGTTAGAGTAAGAACAAAGTTAAAATGGGGATATTTTCATTAATATTCCAACTAAGGTACTATATACAGGAGTTATAGTACTTATAGTTTAAAAATAGCACAAAGTCTAAGCAAGGTGTTATACTAGGCCTGGGTAGGGACTAACATAGACCTTATTGACTAGAGCTAAGGAAAGGCTTGATGGTGGTCAGCTTAAGAATGAAGATAATGGTGCAAATGCATAATAGCACTGAAGTCCCTTAGTAAAGGTTGGAAATGAGACTAGAATGCTTGGAACTAGTTGAGAGTGAAGGTGATGCTTGCCAATAAAGGTTGCAAGCAAGACTCCCTTGAAAGGGTGGGCTAAGAATTCTGATGATGTCTAAGAGGACAAGACAGAATGAAGCAATGTTAAGGCAGAAGTAGTGTAAGGAACATAGAGAAGAAAGTATGCTACTTATACTACAGGGAATAAGGTTGGAACTCAGTTAAATAAGTCAAGAAGAGTAACTAATGGTAACTAAGTAATCCATGTGAAAACAGATGGAATACAATGGAATATGATAGAAGCAGTGTATGGGTAATATCTGCTGACTGAGAGAAATGTTCTGGAATAGAAGAAGTCTGAAGGTTCCAGAATGTAACAAAGAAGCATCAAAGAAGCATAAAGTCTGAAGCTAGAACAAAGAAAATAAAATAAATGGATCAATCATAACATTATCCCTTCAGTATATTCAATGACCCAGTTGAATGCTCAGACAACCTAGAAGGAGGGGATAGGGAAGCCTGTAATATTACTCTAGCCTACCTCATTAATGATATTATTATTATTGGTATGATATAAAGGTAGGAGGGTGAAAGAAATGGGAAAGCACAGTGGTAGAAACTGTAAGAATGCTGGAAGTGGGAAAAGCCATGGAAGAAGCCATGGAAGAAGCCATAGGAGGAGCAGAAGTTGGATAAAAAGGAGGAGGAGGAGTTTCAAGGCTAAGGGCAATGAAGCAGGCAATTAGCTTGGTTATGGCCTGGTCACCAATGCAGGCAGGTGGAGCACTAATATACTCCACAGTTCACATGTCAATGCCCAAGGACACAACATTGAAAACACCTGTTATGGTGGTGAGGATAAGAGAGAAAAAGGGAGGCATGAATGTAATGGCCAGTTCACTAATGTTCCATGTGGGTAATGGTGGCAATCTCCTTGGAAGAGAGAAAAGAAAAGAACATGGATGGAGAGGAGGGGGCAGTGGAAGGGGCATGATTATGGGTGATCAAAGACTCATGTTCAAAATAGTTGATGTCAGATAGGAATTCCTTGAACTTGAGCTAATAGGCTAGGTTATCCAGAATAACATTTGTCAGTAAATACCATCTAGACCAATGTGAATGGTATCAGTGTTTACTTCTGCAGTGCAGCAGAGGAGGGTGAATATGAGGTGGATGTACTCTACCTGGTGGTAGAGGGTATAGAGAGCCCATAGGGGGAAGTTTATATTGAGGTGGGACCCAATAGAAAGGAATAGGCAGGAGTTGAATATAAAGGAGCAGGTAAGCATGGAATAGTCTGGGAAGCAGTCCCCAGGATAAAGGACATGGGCAGTAATGGGAAAATCTACAGTGGCAATGGTAAGTGGCTCAATAAGGCAAAGGGCAGAGGGGTTAATAATGAGCAGGGGTAAATCAGGCAGAGGTCTGGAGGTGGCATGAAAATAGGGCTGGACTGGGTGTTGGTAAGAGATGTGGGTTCTAGGTTGAAGGAATATAAGAGGGGGAGGTAATAAGGTCTTCTAAATATAAGGAATCTATAAGGGAAGCTCAGGGAGAGAATACAGGGGAAGAATCAGCAGATAGATCTATAGTATTATTTAAAGAAAGATGGGCATGGATGGGAAATGATTGATGAACTAAGGTAGGTGGGGCAGTAAGGGCAGAGAAGGGAATAAGAGCAGTAGGGACAGGATCTATGGCAAAGTCAGGGATAGAGCAGGAATGATAGGTGAAATTGTAAGACATGGCTAGTAGCTGGATTTCTTTGATTGCTTAAAATGCAGGAGAGATTTGAGAGAACATGGGGAGGCTGAGGGTAAAGGGTAAAGGGTAAAGAAATTAACATTGTTTATATGTCTCAATGAGTTTAAAGGCATTGCAGAGATTAGACTCAGATTCCCATGAGTCTTCTTTGGCTAAGTAACCCTTCCATTGGATCAGGAAGAAGCAGGAGAAAGATAAGCTGTGATGTTTTAATATCTGCTTGACTTCATATTCTTCTTGACCTTCTATAAGATCTGGAAGTGGAGCAGGGAAATTGCTTTTATGGATGTCATTTTTGCAATAGAGTAATAACAAGAAAGCATGAATAACCAGGTGGATCTTTCAGGCAGCAGGAAGGCAAAGGAAATATGTAATGGGGGATAGTACTTCTGTGATTGTGAAGGGCCCCTTATGTTTGAATGCAAATTTGGAGTAGATAACAGAGCATTTGAGAATTCTGGTCTTAAGCCAAACTTTAGATCCTTTGATAAAAGGGATAAACTTGGAGCAGATGCAGAATGCCATGGTTTGGCAAGCAATGTCATGGGCCACAAGGGCCTTGTCTCTAGCTGCTGTCAGATTCTTTAATCTGTTAGCAATGGCAGGCATAAGAATCTCAGAGATTATCAAGGGAAGAGCATGGGGTTCATATCCTATTATAAGATAGAATGGGGATTGGCTGTTAATATAATAAGGGCAGTGGTTGTGGACAAATTCTGCATGGGAGATTTGCTCTGCCAATTTGAAAGGGTTTACTCCACAGAAGATGCAGAGATAAGTCTCAAGTTCCTGATTAAGTTATTCAGTTTCCCCATTAGATTGGGGATAATATGCAGTGGAGAGGAAAAGGTTATAGTTTAGAAGTTTACCAAGGTTCTATGCAAAGGTGAAGGTAAATTGAAAGCCTTAATCTGAGATAATCTTATCATAAAGACCAAATTGGAGGTAGACTTTATAGAAAAAGAGGGTAACAATACCCTTAGTGATGGTAGTTTTCTTGGTGGTGCATAGAACTACTTTCTTTGTAAGCCCATGATTAACCATGACCAACAGGGAGTTATAGCCATTGAAAAGAGGAAGGTTGGTGATTAGGTCACAGAAGACCATTTGGAAGAGGCAAGTGGTAGTAAAGCAGATGGAAAAGAGGGCAGGGATAGATAAATGGGTATTAACTTTGTTTTGTTGGCAGGTGGCACAACCTTTAACAAAATGGTAGGCATAAGTGGCCATATGTCATGTGCTGCAATATTGCGGTGCCACAGACTCAAAAAAAAGGGTTTTGAACAAGAGATGAGCTCTTGAGTTAACACAAGTAGAATACAAGTGCTCAAAACTGAAGTCCTGAGACACTACAGCTATAGTATTTATACTACAATGTCCTGCACACAGACCAAGACCCTAATGGGAACTTTCTCATATATAAGGCATGGAAATCAAAAGAAAGAGAAGTGTTTGTGGGAACCATCAAGGGCCCTGCTTTTAAAATGGAAGAAAAGTAATCAGAAATTTAAAAAAGCATCAGGGTTTAAACATGAGGCTAACCCTATGCCCTGGATCATGTGATCTGTTATGTGCCCTGATAAGATAAAGATTAGATAACCATGTGTTGAAGATAAGATAAAGTCATGTGATCAAGAAAAGAAAAAATGTGTCATAATACTACCCCCTCTTTAGCTCTTGGATTCCAGATGAAAGAACCTCAAGGGTATTTCCTGAGTAAAATTCTGGTACAGGTGAAAAAAATAAGTAAACTCTGAATGATCAAGGGAGAGAAAATGCTGGGGGGCAGATGGATGCAGTTTGTGAAAGTTGTGAACCAAGTCAGGTACATTAGTAACATCTTCTTCTGACTGCCAGGCTTGATCATGAGTGGAATAGCCCTTCCAGTGAACCAAATACTCCAATTTTCCTTGATATAGTCAAGAATCCACTATTTCTTTAACCTTATACTCTAAATGCCCTTTCTCTGTAACAATGACTGGATCAGGGGTAATAACTTCCTGTCCAGGTAAAGGCTCTAATGCTTTCTTAACCCTACTAATATTAATGATTGGGTGAATCTTCTTTTCTGCAGAAAGATGGAGTATAATCACATTAGAAAGTACTCAAGTAACATGGTACAGTCCAATCCATCATTGCATCAACTTTTTGGCAGGATACAGAAATAAAAGATTCTTGGTAGAAAGCATGACCATGTTACCAACTGAGTAGGAGTCATAGGACAACTTGGTATTTCTCTGAATCATGAAGGAGCAGGCATGTTCAAGAGATTGGTGAATTTGCTCAAATGACTTCAATAATTGATGAGCAAATGGAGAAGAGGTAAGAGGTCCTTCAAAACCCATCCATGGAGAGAAATGTTTAGTAATGGCAAATGGTGAAGTCTTGGTAACAGAAGAGTAGGAATTGTTATGATGAAATTCTGCCATTTTGACCCAATCAACCCAGTCCAATTGTTGTTTGGAGACAAAAGTGCATAAGTATTTTTCTAATTCTTGATTGATATGCTCTGTTTCTTTATTGGTCTGGGGATGATATGCCATAGATAATTTAAATGAGATATGAAGAGCAGAATGGAGGTGTTTGGTGAATTTGAAAATGAACTGAGGTCCCCTATTTGACACCAAAGAGTTGGGGAGGCCATGATGTGACCAAACATGGTCATGAAAGAGTTCTGCTAGCCTAAGTAAAGAAAGAGAAGAACTGCAAGGAATAAAAATGACCTCTTTGGAAAACCTGTCCACTACTACCATGACACTATCTTTTTCCTGCACCAATGGTAAACCCATTACCAAGTCCACTTTCAAATCCTTCCATGGTTCCTTGACAGCTGGAAGAGGGATAATAGGAGCCTGGTTTTCTGCTCCTTTAGCCATGGCACAGATAGGACAATGTCTGATAAACTCTGCTATATCATCCTTTATTGATGGCCAATAGTAATATCTCATGAGAAGTTGAAAAGTTCTGGTCTGGCCAGAGTGTCCTCCCAGAGGAGAAGAATGACTCAAATGTAGTAACTGAGAATGCAGATTAAAAGGAATAAATACCTGGTTCCTTGAAATTTTAAAGACTTGATGGTTCTTATTATAATACCAAGAAGGAGGAAGAGAAAGGCCTTTAGAGGCCAAAACAACAGAAGAAAAGAGGAAGAAGTATCAATGAAATAAGCAAAAAGATAAGAGAGAAGAAGGGTAATATCTTTATTAAAATCAGGAGGGGCATTGTAATCAGGGCAACAAGATAAAGTATCCACCCAACCATTAAAAGAACCCAGTTTGTGAATAAAAATATAGTTAAACTTGGAAAGAAATGCCTGCCAACAAGCTTGTCAGAGCAAAAGATCCTAAGGCTTGTGCCAATATTCCAGATTCTTGTGATCAGTCCAGATTTCAAATGTGGGTTGACCAATCACATAATGTTGCCAAGCTTTCAAAGCTTGGATAACTGCCAAGAGTTCCTTGTTGTAGATGGGATAATTAATTTCTGCAGAAAGAAATGCCTTAAATATGTAGGCAGCAGGATGCCAAGAACCATCTGCTAGCTGGAAAGACAAAACAGCACCAATAGTGGTTTGGGACACATCTGTTTCAATTTGAAGAGGTCAAGAGAAATTGGGGTAGACAAGTAATGGGTCAGAAGAAAGAAGGGTTTTTAGGGTGGAGAATGCCTGCATGCATTCATCCATCCATCAAAAAGGGGAATCCTTGCATATCAAAGCATAAAAAGGGCATGTGATAAGGGCAAAGTTGGGAACAAAATGTCTATAGTAGTTAGCTAATCCCAAGAAAGATTGAACTTGCTTGACAGTTTGAGGGACAGGCCAATCTGTAATTGCTTTAGTCTTGTTCAGTTGCATTCACATCCCCTCTTTAGATACCACCATGCTCAAATAATCCACTTCTTTTTGAGCAAAGTGACATTTGGAGGGTTTCAGAAACAAGTCATGATCTTGTAACCTGTGAAGAACCTCCTGCACAGTAGTAAAATGGTCAGCTTTAGACTTGTCCTTGGTGAAAATGATAATATTGTCAATGTAAATTAATATCTCTGCCCATATATCCACAAAGATATCATTGACCATTGTCTAAAAAGTGTCCAGTGAATTGCACATTCCAAAATACATTACCAAGGGTTCAAAAGCTCCTAGAGGCATGGTAAAAGCCCCTTTCCACTTATCACCTTCCTTGATGTGAATTATTATTATACCCCCATCACAAATCAAGGGTTGTAAACATTGTCACTCCTTGTAATCAATGAATAAGAGTTGAAATTAGCAGTAACAGATAATTGTTTTTGATTGTTAACTCATTGAGGTACCTATAGTCAATAACCATTTGTTTCCCACCATCCTTTTTCCCAATAAAGAACACAGGTGATGTCTGAGAAGACTTTAATGGCCAAATATATCCTTTCACTGATTCTTTGGTGATAAATTCACATACTTCCTTTAATTCTGTGTCAGCTAATGAAATAATACAACCTTTCTTTGGGACAAAATCATCCTTTAAATCAACTGCATGATCCCATGGTTTTCTTGTGGGCATACATTTAGATTGTTTCTGAGAGAAAACTGTTAAAAACTCCCACACTTCTGAGTAAAGCAGGAACTACCCATTATGCCTTGATACTCGATTCTGCCTTGGTGGACGCTCCTGATCTATCCTTGATAACTGCTAGGGCTTTTGGTCTAGTGGCCCCTAACTAGGCAATGAAGAGAATGTAATGAGACCTGGGCCCTTGTGTAAACCAATTGTTATGACTCTGAAGATCAGAGACTACACCTAGATAAGGATCTTGAGGAGGAACACTGAGTGAAAACTAATGGAGGCTCTGAAGTGGAGCAACCGAGGAGGAACTATGGAGTGATGATGACGAGGAGGACACATAAGAGACTCTTGCTCGGGACTTCCTAAATCTCTGCCTTTCCTTGAAGGGCCTGATCTTCTGAGAAGAGCTTTCCTGAAGCCAAATGCCTAATGCTACAAAATAATAAAGTCTGAGAACTTTACCACTCTGAGCCGGCCCTTTATATACTACTCTAAATGGTGCACAGACCATGTACATCCGTGTCTATCCTGAAGTAATACAGTAAGCCGACCAATGGCGTAAGTGTAGCAATCTCATGTAGGCCATGAGGAGAATACATGGATCGGATATGAATGTAAGTGGGGGAATGGAAGGTAAGGGGTCAGGACACAGCGAGGACAGGGATCTCAGTCCACAGATGAGATCCATCGGCAGATCCATCAGATCCAATGAGATAGATCAGATCAGGATCGGAAAGATCCAGGGAAGATCCAGGGGAGATCCAGGGAAGATCCCTAGATGTCCTTGTGGTCACTAACCTTATGAGAACTCGTATAATATAGCCAAGTCCTAAGCTAGGGTTTAGCCTGATAAGGGATGGGATTCCCATGATCACGTGAGAGTGAAAGTGGTCGTTGCATGGTTTGCAACACCAATAGCCAGCAGTGCTGACTAATCAGACTGTATAACCAGCTAAGAGGTCAAGAGAGCAAGACTGGGGAAACCCCAGCTTGCACCCCCTGCCTTATATATTGTCAGTCATGGCGCACAGACCATGTACAGAGGGTCTACCCTAAAGAGTGCTATCTATGGACACCAATAGCATAAGTAGCTCCTGCCTCTAAATAGATATAGTAGGAATGCATGGGGCATGAGGTAGGAGTGAGGCAATGGCCTCATGGATCAAGGAATGTGAAGGTAGAGAAGCACTAGTTCCTGAGGAGGTGTGGCTGCCTGGAGGCCAAGGAGATCCCATCTGGATCTCTGCCACAGATCAGATCCTAATCTAGATCATAAGATCAGATATCATCGGATAGATCCAGATCTCATCTAGAGATCTGCCACATTATGTGACTGTTATTGTGCTTAAAGGAATACTCTGATATAAGGGAATGGACTTAGACCTTAGCCTAGGGTTTGCCTTATATGGCAACTTGTTCGCATGGTCACATGCAACTGATCACATGACCAGCGCATCTCATGCTCTACAGTTCTCACGGTCATGTGAGACCACTGTGTTAGGCTGGAGCCATAACACTGAGAGTAACTCCTTTTTTAGTTCCTCATCCTCCACTATATTGATATTGTAAGCATGACAATGCTAAGAGCAAAGAGGAAATTCTATAGTTTTTTAAATCCAATCGATATTTGGATTATGTTATTTGAACCAATCATATTCAATGAGAAGGTCCAGTGAATCTAAGTGAGATACCATAGCATTGATGCATTCTTGGTGCCATTTCCCTTGTATGTCCTTGATGGCAATATACAATACTACATAGTTAGTGATATGGCCAATAGTACCTTGCATGCCATCAGCATTGAATACCATCAGTGACTAATTCATGGGTTTTTCATACAATCCATGTCTTTACATATACTTCTGATCTATAAACATCAGTGATGCTCCTGAGTCTAAGATCACATTAGTGAAACCACAAGCATGAGCTCATAAACCTTCAAGTTCTCTTACTTCCCCTATTACTTTTACTTCTACCTTCAATTTATCATGTTCTTTTCTTTGGAAAATTAAATCTAGGCTTTTTCTTTCCCTATTAAAATTTGAATACAAATGTCCATTAGTTTGTTGAGTGGAAGGAATTAAGCACCCATTTGCTGGGGCCATGCTCTTTGGAGATGCCTTTCCAGCATGAAAACAAATTGTATTTGCCCAAAGGCTACTTGGTACAAATTTTGAAAAGAAAGAAGGGACTGGAAGTATACTATCTAGTTTGGTGCACTTCCCATGCCTTTTCACATCTTGTCCTCATTTTTGAATGCATCTTTGAAATAAGCTCTTGCTTCTTCCATTAAACTCCAAGAGGCTGCTGGGATTTTCTGAAAGTGAGCCACATCTGTCATATTATAAACTGGACCTATGACCTCCAGTTCTGCTGTGCACCACCCCTCAGCATCTGGGGTGAGAATTCTCCAAACCTTATCAGTTGGACTTGTTGCTGCTGCTATAGAGTTGGCTGTGGCTGCCTGGGTGAAAAACAAGGGTATATTATAGTTCTGGCAGGGTTTCAGGGTGCCCTGTAGTCCCTTGCAATATGGCCTGGTCTACCACAATTGAAACAAGTGATTGGTGGCCATGCTGGCCTAGCATCTTGTTGATCCACCTTCATTGAAGCACCTCTTCCTGGTTATATCCCAATTGCTGTGAAGTAAGGAGAAGGTGGTGGTCAAGGAGTATAGGGAGGTTGAAAGTAAGGCTGGAAGTTAGGACAGAGTCCCTGACCTTGTACCCTAAATGAGGGCCTTTCTACCATCATCTTTTCAAAGATCCATCCAACCTGCCTAAAATGGGTGAACATATTCAGATATTGCCCATTGTTACCTCCCTGTAGTGCAACCTGAGAATAAATGTGATAGTCAACTGCTTTTTTCAGCAGTTCCACCATATGATGGTCATTAACCTCAGCTTCCTTCCTGAGTAGGTCAAATCTATTAAGGAAGTCATCAATTCACTTCCCTTGCTGTTTGAGAGCTTGCAGCTCTTTAAGGCTCTGGTAAGCCAACTCCTTGATTTGAAAATGACCCTTGATTTTGTGCTGTAGGTCCAGCCATCTAGGTCCCACTGTTTCTCCCAACATTCTCCCCATATCTTGCCCATTCTCCCAAATGTGTTTGTTCTCCAATTCATTGTATTCCATCAATGTGATGGTAGCAAAGTCATCAGCTGCTCCCTTCATTCTTGAAAGAACAGCAATTGTCTAAAGATGATTGTTCTTCCATTCTTGCTTTCTAATCCATACTCTCAGAGAGATCCACCAATGTTTCCACTTCTTTCTATCACTGTTCCAATTTCCTGGATCAGCAACTTTCCTTGTGATGTCATTTTAACTTCTCAACAACAACTCCCCCATCTGCTCAATCAAATTTGCCATATCTGCTCCTTCACTAGCTATAGCTTAATCTTGGGGTTGATTTCTTTAAAACATTAACTGGTCTAAGAGATCATAACTTTTGAGATATAAACTGAAATGGTAGCAACTGTCCTGTCCTTGTGTCTTTCCAGTGAATGCTTCTGTCTTTATAGCTGAGGTTTTAGAACTAGGTCCTCAGTGAACTAGGCAAGAGAAAAATAGTAGAAGAGTCAAGGCCTTGTATAAAGCTAAGAGCTCAAGTGCACAAGACTGGGGAATCCCAGCTTGAGCCAGCCCTTTATATATGATACAAAGATGTGCACAGACCATGTAACTGGAGTCTGCCCTAAACTATGCTACAGTAAGCAGACCAATGGCAATAAAGAAGCAAGTACCTTAGCAGTTCCTTATAGTAACTGCCAGGCAGTGATGTCATGGTCTGGAATGTTCTAGAATGTGAAATGTGAAGAGGTGAAGAGGTGAAAGGGTTCCCAGGGTCACATGATGTGAAAAGTGAAAAAAAAAATATAACATAAACTTCCTATTTCTTTCTATCAGGGCTACTCAATCTTCCTTGATGATGGTGATTCTTTTCTTCAGTAAATGAGCAACTAGAACATTGCAATAATGGGCTACCTCAAACTTTCTCTTCAACAACTTCCTCTTAGTTTCATTTTCCCAATAGCACCTGTGCTTTCTAGTTATTTATTTGATGAGCTTTCTAACTTGTTCTTTGGTTTGTACTGCCAAATAGTTCTCTTTCACAATTTGGTCTTCCAATTGAGCCCTAAAGTGGCTGTATTTCATCAACTGTCTTACTACTTGCTGCAAGAGCAACTTCTTCTGTTAAGGCAAAAAAAGGATTTGAATGTTTAATAAGGAAAAAGGATGTATGAAGTCTTGAGCAAGTGTTATGCACTGCAATATTGCAGTGCCACAGACTCAAAAGAAAAGGGTTTTGAACAAGGAATAAGCTCTCAAGTTAACACAAGTAGAATACAAGTGCTCAAGACTGAAGTCCTAAGATGCCATAGCTACAGTATTTATACTACAATGTCCTGCACACAGACCAAGACCCTGATAGGAACTTTCTCATACATGAGGCACAAGGATTAAAAGAAAGAGAAGCATCTGTGGGAACCATTAAGGGCCCTGCTTCTAAAATGAAAGAGAAGTAATTGGAAATGAAAAGAAGCATCAGGGTTTAGACATGAGGCTAACCCTATGCCCTGGATCATGTGATCCATCATGTGCCCTGATAAGATAAAGATTAGATAACCATGTGTTGAAGATAAGATAAAGTCATATGATCAAGAAAAGAAAAAAAGTGTTATAATACCATACTTACCCACCAGAACTTGGTCTTAATGAGTTGGAGAGTTTTGAGGTAGCTGGAATAACTGGCAAGAGAGTGGTCACAACATTGGTAAAGGATAGATTATTGGATGGCTTTAGGTGGAAACATAGATACAGTTGCAATAGATGAGGAGGTTATCACAGAGCTTCCAATTTTTAACACATTTATGGAGATTATGGTGCACAGGGTTATCCCATTTTTAAAGAAGGGAAAAACAAAGGCGGTCAGTTTCAACATGTTTGTGGATATGGGTAAAAAGAATTGCATTAAATACATAAAAAAAGTGATATTCTACATTATATGCCTAGCAAATATGATGGTCTCTAGCATATAACCATGGGAACTTCAGAGCATGTGATGTGAATGGTTGCAAAGTCATGTGAACAAGTAGCCTAATCAAGATTAATTCTAGGCTAAGGCTAAATTCTTTATATCAGAGTATTTCTCTGTACAAGGTATTAGTCATGTCATGTGGCAGATTTCAGATAAGATCCAGGTACAGTCCCTAATAACATCTAATCTCATGATCTAGATGGAAAATTTGATCTGTGGCAGAGATCCAGATTAGATCTCCTTGATCTTGCTGCTACCATGCCTATTTCATATATCTGATCCTGTGTGCTTTTCTTCCATTCTCCCACATCCTCATGGTGTGGTGTTTTCTTTTATTCCTTTTTCTTGATCCATGAGGCCACTGCCTTATTCCTTATTCCTGCTCCATGCATTTTCCTTCCCTTATTTATAGCTAAGTGATTACTGATATTAATGTCCATAAATAGTAGTACTTTAGGGTAGGCTCCCTGTACTTGGTCTGTGCACAGACCCTGGCAATATATAAGGCAGGGGGTACAAGCTGAGGTTTTCTCAGTCTTGCTCTCTTGACCTTTTAGCTAGTTATATAGGATAACTGCTTTCTGCTGGCTTCTGGTTTATACAAGAGTAGTGGTCTTACCTTTTTCTTATTGCCTAGTTTGAGGCCACTAGCTTAAAAGCCTCACCAGTATTCAAGGACAGGATTAGAAGCATTTACCAAAATGATTCAGCATAAGGATAGAATAGTAGTTACTGTTTTATTCTGGGAGGGTAGTAACTGTTATGTGCTCAGCAGAACACTAATGATCTTGTCATATGATCATGAGATTCTATTGCCAAAACAAAACAAGGTTAACCCTAGATTTGGTTTTGGTTCTTATTATAATATTTCCTGCATTCTAGTATTGGTCATATAATATGGCAAATCTTAGATAAGATCTAGATTGATGCCAATAATATCTGATCTAACAGATCTAGATTAGAATTGATCTGTGATAGAGATCCAGATGGGGATCTTCTTGACCTTATGGCTGCCTGGCCACATTCATATCTGCCTTTGCTATACACTTTCATTCTTGTAATTCTCTTTCTTATTTCTTGATCCACAAAGCCACTACCTTACTGTTACAATTCCCCCTTATTTTCTTTTTCACTTCTCTTACTGCATTTCATATTCACATGTCTCAGATGCTTTCTTGTTTGTATTCTGAAACCTTTATTTTTACCATTCCAGAACATCTCTGACTTAGTCGATAGGACTCATGATCCACTCCCATCATATGAGTTATCCACATTACTCATACTGAGCTTCTTGAACATTTCATCCATTTTCACATGGATCAATTACTTAGCATTTGTCATCTCCATGACTCATTCAACTGAGTCTGAACCTTGTTTAGCTGTACTATAAAGTAGCATACTTTGCCTCCCTTCTCCTTACACTACTTCTACCTTCCACTTCCATGTACATTGATTCACTCAATACCTCAGTCACTTAGAGGCATACTCCCTCTCTGCAATATATCCCTTCTTAGTCCATGCATTAGTGTACAAGAGGGAACCCTTGAATACTGTCAACACTGGCTGTTGATTGTGTCCTGCTGGCTAGTGTCCCAGTAGATAACCCTTGTTATGTGTTCCCTCTACTAAAGATCTATACCTGACCCTACTCAGGCCTAGCATAATACTTACTTCTACCCTTTACCCTATGCTTCTTTATTTATCAGCTCTGCATACTTACTGCCATTGATTACTAGATGGTAGTTAATATTCCTGTACTTGGTCTGTGTGCATCTGTTGCTAATATATAAGAAGTAGGGAGTATTATAATGCATATTTTCCCTTTTATTTCATTTTTTACCCTGTTGCATTTTTCTTTAACTTTTCACATGTTTACATCATGTGACCATGTCACCCCTTCACCATGTCACCATGTCACATGTTCACCATTTCACATTTCACACCTTTATCACTTCACACTTCACTAGATCTAGGCTAATCTAGCCTATAATCTTATATTACCTGTTTTTCTCATGTATTTCTAGACTTTTACTCTCTTTCTGCCATTGGTCAGCTTACTATACACTACTGTAGGGCAGGGCACACTCTTTTAATCTGTGCTCAAGAAGCAATAGTATAAAAGGGGTCCAAGTTCAAGCTGGAGTCTCCAGTCTTGTGCACTTGAACCTCTAAGGTTTTTACAAGTCCCTTGACTTAGTATCTCTCTTGCCTAGTTCTCCAAGCCTCTAGTTCAAAGGTTAGGCTCCAGCAAAACCCCTAGCAGCAGCAGGAGTGCACACCAAGGCTATAGGTGTAGTTGCTTAAAGTCTTGCAGTATAATAGGAAAAGACTTGGGGCAACCCAGTCTTAATCACTTCTGTTACCAAGGTCATAGCTGCTTTGGTCCTCATGCAGGTGTGGCTCATTGCCTGGTCTGGGCCAAGACTCATTCCTTTCTTTGCCTAGTTCTGGGGTATCTAGTGAAAAGCCCTCTCATTATTGTTGTTGATCCCTGTTACTTACCAGTTTATATAGATATTTGAAGGTGCCTGGATTGGTGCTTAACACTTAGTTAACGTTATGGGTTTAGACCAACAGCAAGAGAAAACCACCTTGAAGGGTGCCCAATACTGGGGGGACAAAAGAATGGCAGCCTAGAGAAGGCACTAGGAAACAAGGTAAACAAGTAAACAAGTGCTTTAGACTGGAAAACCAGTCTATGCCCTTGCCCCTTTAAATATTGCTACAAAGTATGCATAAACCAGACCATGAGGAAGACATAAGGTAGCTGGTATATAGAGAACAATGCTAAATAAGGAAATAGGGCAAAAGAAAACTAAATAGGAACCAATGGCAAATAGAGAGTAATTAGTAAAAGAAAGCAAGAAAAAGGTAAGGTATGACATCAAAGGGCTAGGCCATGACATCAGAGAAAGTCTAGACTATAATAAGATAAAAGGCTATGCTACATGAGGTACAAAGGCTAGACCAGGCTAGATCCAACCTCATGGGATAATAAGACATAAGATAAGATAAGATAAGATAAAATAAAAAAAGCGGTCAAAAACAGTAAATAGTAAAGATAACTTAGCTTAGGGTAAGAATGAAAAATAGCCCCTAGCTAAGTAGTGCCAGTGTATAACAGTTAAGACCATAACAAGGAGCATCTTGCATAGAAAAGGTACTCTGTTTTAAAAATCCAATCCAACTCTTCCCACCTCAGGTTCTTTATCACTAACTTCTTTTAATTTGTTGTCCTTTCTTTGGCAGTAATCTTCTTGACTGATTCCTTGGTGGAGGTGGGGGTTGAGCTAATGGCAGAGGTAGAGGGATAATTATTAGGGCAGGTTGTAACATTGTATCCAGGT
The DNA here is from genome assembly GCA_038088935.1 of Pulveroboletus aff. viridisquamosus. Lineage (NCBI taxonomy): Eukaryota > Fungi > Basidiomycota > Agaricomycetes > Boletales > Boletaceae > Pulveroboletus > Pulveroboletus aff. viridisquamosus. Next base: position 50,201 of record JBBPJW010000048.1, read on the forward strand.
TTTCTGCAGCAAAGGCAGCGATCAAGCTTAAAGCATTGTTCTTATTCTTAAAATGTAAGCTTGTTAAGTCAAATGAAGTTAATGTTTATGGCACTTAGGTCCTTCTTAATTCAAGGGATAGTAAAGAAAAAGTTAGAGATTCAGACATAAGTCTTGAAGTGTTATGTGCTCAGCAAATACTAATGGTCTACTCACATGACCATGGGACTTACCTGCCTTACAAGGATAAACCCTAGGCTTAGGTTTGATTTATTATATCAGAGTATTCCCTGCTCATGGATTGATCATGTGATGTGACAGATCTCAGATGAGATCTTAGATCAATACCAATAACATCTGATCTTAAGGATCTAGATAAGGATCTGATCTATGGCAGAAATCCAGATAAATCTCCTTAGCCTTATGGTTGCCATGCCTACTTCATATCTGTTGACCCTAAGTACCTTCCATTCTCTCTCTTCTATATCCCTTGATCCACAAGACCACTGCCTCACTCCTTACTCATATGCCCTATGCCCTATTTCCTATTTAAGAAGGTACAAGAGGTTACTGCTATTGGTTACATAGATAGTAGGTTACTTATCCTATATACAAGGCTATGCCTCCTGGCAATATATATACAGGGTGGGCAAGACCTGGAGTCTCTCCAGTCTTGATTACTTGTATCATATACTCCTCTTACTTGGGCTCTTCTAAGTTAACCTGAGTTCTAGTCCTTCTTTCTTCTTCCTCACAACCTAAGCACTAGTTGCTGGTGTTAAATCAGGTTACTCCTTTCAAGATTTACCAAGTCTAGTTCAAATCTCTAGTCTTAAAAGCCCTCTTGTCATTCTTAGTTGCCTATTACTCACCAGTGTTGCATATATTCAAATTGCACTCTTGGGGTGCATAACATGAAGTTCTTGCAATAGAGCTTTGTAATCTTGGCATAGTCAGAGATGCCTTGAAAGTGGGTAGCTTTGTCATATTATCCATCTATAATACTGGGGATTTTATTGAGGTTTTGAATTTGACAGGATAGTCAGAGGGGAACTTCAGCTTTATAGTATGTAATAAGGATATTGTTGTCCTTGATGTTAGTGAGGACCACATGGTTCTGGAATTCTGCAGTGTACTCAGTAAGGAAGGGAATCTACTTGTCTTTCTTGTTCTAATGCATTTGTATATTAGCAAGCCAGTGGACTACAAAGGCAATGGTGTTTTGTTTTTTAAACAAGGCATTAAATACCTTGATAAACACACTAAGGGTCCCTATTGTTATGTGCTCAGCAGAACACTAATGATCTTGTCATATGAACATGGGACTCACTTGCCTAAACAAGGTTAACTCCAGACATAGGTTTAATTTATTATCAGAGTATTTCCCAATAACAGGAAATAGTCACATGATGTGGCAGATCTCAGGTAAGATCTAGATCTTATACTGATAATATCTGATCTATAATAAAAATCCAGATGGAATCTCCTTGACCTTATGGTTGCCATGCCTCATTCATATCCACTGTCCCTGCATCTTTCCCTTCCATTCTCCCACATCCTTATAATATGGCTTTTTTTCAATTGTCCTTGATCCATGAGGCCACTGCCTTACTCTTACCCTATGTCCTATGCTTCTTTATTTATCAGCAAGAGTACTTACTGCTATTGGTGCCCATAGGTAGTAGCTTAGTCATTCTGTATATTGAAGCTGTGCCCCTGGAAAATATATATACAGAATGGAAGAGACTTGGAGTTTTCCAAGTCTTGACCTCTTGTTATAACTCCCCTTCTCTTTCCCTTTCTGATGTGCAATGATTTGCAGCCTCCCAGCTGGAGAGTTCCCTTCTTATCTCTTTCAAAACTCACAAGCCTAGTTTAGAGCCACTAGTATAAAAGCCCTCTTGTTGGTTAGATTTAGCTGTTACACACTGGTCTTCATTATAATTAGAAAGGCATCTTGGTCAGTGCATAACACCCATGGAGACTTTCATACCTGTAATGCTCATCTTTTGATATATGGTTATTTAAGAGAGAGCAGGGCCCTTAGTTGTTATAATTCATTTTTCACTTTTCTTCATTTTTACCCCACTTTGTACTTTTCACTTTGACTCTTCACATGTCACATCACATGACCATGTTAACTCTTATCATTTCACTTCCTTCACCTCTTCACACTTTCACACTTTCATCTATCACAGTCTAGACTGGTCTAGGCCATAATATTATTGCCTGGCAGTTACCATGTGGTACTGCTAAGATACTTGCTCTCTTTATGCTATTGGCTAGCTTACTGTAGCATAGTTTAGGGCAGACCCTAAGAACATGGTCTGTGTACCATCCTATAGCATATATAAAGGGCTGGCTTAAGCTGGAATTTTCCAGTCTTATGTACTTGAGCTCTAGCTTTATACAAGGCACTTGACTCTATACTTCTTCTTGCCTAGTTCTCAGTGGCCCTAGCACAAAACCACTGCTTGTTAGTTGCATTCACCAGTTCAGCACCAAGACATGAGGATAGGATTGTTATAATCATTTTTCACTTTTCACATCACGTGACCGTGGGACACCTTTATCTTTTCACATCTTCACATTTTCACAATGTCACATCTTCACATTTCACTCCTTCACACTTTCACTCATTCACACATCACAGCCTAGACCATGACATCATTGCCTGGCAGCTTCCTCATGGAACTGCTATGGTACTCACTCCTTTATTGCCATTGGTCAGCTGACTGTAGCATAGTTAAGGTCCGGAGCCATTTACATGGTCCATGCACACATCTGTAGCATATATAAAGAAGGCTGGCCCAAGCTGGATTTCCCCAGTCTTGTGCACTTGAGCCTTGCACTTTATACAAGTCCTTGACCCTTCTCCTTTATCCTCTTGCCTAGTTCCACTGGGGTCTAGTTAAAACCCAGTCTCTTGAGCTTAGAAAAGTGATCACTAGGACAAGTCATCAGTTTTCAGCAATGGTTCAGTGACAGCTGTTTCAAGGATAGTTTACTGCCATTTCATTAGTTACATATAAAAAGATAAACATGATCTTTTTCTCATCAGAGTTATAGACTGTGGCATTAACAAAGAGATAGAACTGAACAGAGTCCAGCCAAGCTTCCACTTTGAAGCAATCACCATTGAAGTGTTCAGAGATACCAAGATGAAGCTTAGTAGACTTGATAAGAGGATGGAGTATTGAACATGGTGGAGGCAGGAGTTGTGGGAAAAAGGTGGAAAAGAGGTCATTGCCTTGTAAGGATAGGAAAGAGAGGGTGAGTATTAAGGAATCTGTAGAAAAAAAAAAAGCTTGTGCATTAAGGCATGATTTTGTTCTTGGCCTTTGGCAAAGGGCAAGAAAAAATCTTGAGAATCTTCTTCTGGGGTACTAAGATGGTAACTAGGGGCATTTTCTGCTTTGAAAGATTTTAAGGGGTCCTTCATGGGTTGAGATCTTGGCTCTCTTCAGAGGGTATTAAGGAACAAGGGAATCTTGAGTGAAATATTGGCAGAACTATAGCAATAGTAGCCACAAGTAGATATGCCATTTCTTTAATTATGCTAGGCCTGAATAGGGACTAACATAGATCTTATTGACTAGGCCAAAGAAAAGGCTCAATGGTGGTCAGTCTATAACTGAAGATAATGGTGCAAATGTGGAATAGCACCAAAGTCCCTTAGTGAAGGTTGGAAATAAAACTAGGATGCTTGGGACTAGTTAAGGGTAAAGATGATGCTTGCCAATGAAGGTTGCAAACAAGACTCCCTTGAAAGAGTGGGCTAAGGGTTCTAACAATGTCTGAGAGAATGAGGCAGAATAAAGCAATATTAAGGCAGAAGTAGCATAAAAAACATGAGGAAGAAAGTATGCTACTTATACTATAGGAAACAAGGTTGAAACTTAGTTGAATAAGTCAAAAAGAGTAACTAATGGTGACTAAGTGATCCATGTGGAAACAAATTAAATACAATGGAAATAAATGAAAGCAGAGTATGGGTAATATCCACTGACTGAGAGGAATGTTCTGGAATGAAAGAAGTCTAAAGGTTTCAGAACATAACAAGGAAGTGTTAAAAATGCATAAAGTCTAAAGCTAGAACAAAGAAAATAAAATAAACAGACTGATCATAACACAAGGAAGGAAGATGAGACTAGAGTTGTCTCAGAAGTAAAAGTAAATGCCAAGGTATCTAGGAGATGAATGGAGATGTCAGGGAAGAAAACATCTAATTATATCAGAACTGAAATCAAAAAATGGCAGAAAAAGATAAGAGTTAAAATAGAAGTAAAAGAAATAAGAGCACAAGAAAGTGCAGAGCTAAAATGGAATAGTCTGGAGAGTATAAAGCGAGAACTAAGATGTACTAAGTGACTAAGAATAAAACAAGGCTGAAGTTGGAGTTAGAGCAGAGAGGAAACAGAGGGTCAGAGAGACTATAGTAATACTAGAACACAAAGAGCATGAATGCAACTGGAGTGGAATAGAGTAGTAGTGAAAGAGCTGGAGTTGCATGGAGGAGAATTAGGGACTAGTATAGCTTACTAGCAAGCACTGAGTGCAGAAAATCAAGTAGAAGCCAGATTGAAATTGAGTCTGAAAGATGAAATATAACATAGATATGCTTTGTATAAGCAGCCCAGTTAGTGAAGCAGATAAGAATATTAGCTCTTGCAGTTCCTCCCACAGTTTCTCTCATGATTCCTCCCAGTCCCACTGCTTATACAGCTTCTATCACTGTACTTTTCTGTTTTTCCCAATCTCTTTACCTTCTTATTATATCAACAATGACAATGTCATTGATCCCATCAGATGGGCTAATATCACTGGGTTCCCTGCCCCCTTTTTCTAGATTTGCTCATGTTCAACTGGGTCATTAAACATACTAGGGGGATAATATTACAATTGGTCCCTTTTCTTCTTGAAATGAATGACTACCTATCCTGCCTTGATACTTATTCTACCTTGGTAAACACTCCTAACTATCCTGGAAACTGGTAGGGCCTTTAGCTAGTGGCCCTGAACTAGGCAAAGGAAAAAAAAGATGAGGCCACTACTCTTGTATAAACCAGAAGCCAGCAGGAAAGAGTTATCCTATATAACCAGCTAAGAGGTCAAGAGAGCAAGACTGGGAAAATCCCAGCTTGTATCCCCTGCCTTATATATTGCCAAAGTCTGCACACAGACCAAGTACAGGAGGCCTACCCTAAAGATCTACTATCTAAGAACATCAATAGCAGTAACTGCTCAGCTATAGATAAGGTAAGGTAAATACATGGAGCAGAAATAAGGAGTAAGGTAGTGGCCTCATGGATCAAGGGATTATAATGGAAGAGAAGCCATATCATGAGGATGTGGGAGAATGGAAAGGAAGATATACAGGATTAGAGATATGAAAGAGGCATGGTAGTAGCAAGGCTAAGGAGATTCAATCTGGATCTCTGCCACAGATGCAAATCCTAATCTAGATTCTAAGATCAGATGTCATCAGAGACTGTACCTGGATCTCATCTGAGATCTGCCATATCATGTGACTAATATCTTGTGCAGGGGAATATTCTGATATAAAGAACTTAACTTTAGCCTAGGGTTATTCTTATTAGGCTACTCATTCACACAATCACATGCTCCTGGTCACATGACTATGCAACCATTCACATCACATGCTCAACAGTCCCCATGGTCACATGCTAGAGACCATCATGTTTGCTAGCTATATAACACTTTTTTCTCTTCTGTCTCCAATACTTTCTTGTTATATTCTGGAACTTTCTGACTTTTTCATTCCAGAACATTCCTTTAGTCAGCAGATATTACTTATAGTCCACTTCCATCACATTCCATCCATTTCCACATAAATCACTTACTCAACTTTAGTTATACCATTTTACTTATTTATTCAAGTCTAAATCTTAGTCTCCATCATATAAGTAGTGTACTTCCTCTCTTATGTTCCTTATGCTACTTCTGCCTTATTCCACCTTGTTCTTCTCCAAATCTCTCTGAGTTCTCCTTGCAATCTTAGTTGATAAGACTTACCTTAATCTTTAATAAGCCTAGCATCTTTGTCCATTCTTAAATCTTACTGAAAAATATCCAGTGCCATTTTACATTTGCATCATTATCCTAGACCATAGGCTGACTTAGTTGAGCCTTATTCCTTTACCCTAGTCTCAAGATCTATATTAGTCTCTATCTGAACCTAGTGTAATATAAGATGCTTTATATCTTGCATTTAAATTAAATATTGAAATGCTTTTTGAAGTTACTATATCTCCAAAGTCATGGGCCTAATTTACATGATTCAGGGATTAATTTATAGCTAGGGGCATTTATCTCCTTTTATATTACTAAAGCTAACCAATATTGTTATGGATATTAATAATATACTTCATTATCAAAATTTTATCTCAATATCCAATTAAGAACCCAGACAAAGGATCCTAAGTGCAAACAATCTAATGGTAGCTCAACCCATGAAGGAAAATATACTCCAGAGGCATTTAAGAAAGTCCAAAGATAATTCAAAAAGGTCAAAAGGGATTTTTATTGAATTAAACAGGACTTGGCTTTACCTTATATGGTGCACCCTTGCATAACCCAGTGTTCTAATTTATAGAGGGGTTAGAGAAAGAGAGGAGAGTGGTCTCACAGCTTAACATAAAGAATAGGTAAAATGAGGAGCATTAAGCCTAGTCATAAAAGAACAAGCCCTTAAGATTTCCTTAAAATTTCCATTAAGACCTGGAGTTACTTTGAAGTAACCTGGAGGGTTAGAGGGTAAGCCTAGAAGCTTAGTCATGGTAAGGACAAATTTCAGATGAGGGAGGTTTTTATTGATATTTAAACTACAGTACCTTACAAAAGTTATAGTACTTATAGTTCCAGAGTTGCAAAAATGTTCAAGCAAGGAGAGGAGATACAAATGGAGTTATCTCAGAAGAAAAGGTAGGTGTCAATGCAACCTGGATATAAATGGAGATGTTAGAGGAGACAACATCTAATAATGTTAGACTAAAACTAAATGATAATAGAGAAGGACCAGGGAAAACATAGAATAGGAACAAGAGATAAGAGCAAAACTAGGTACAGAGTTGTAGTGGAATGGTTTGGAGCAATCAGAGGTGCTAAGATAAGTTAAGTAACAAAAACAAGGAAAATGGAACTGGAACTGAAGTAAAAGTAAAAGATAGTGGAAAACTGCATGGTATGTGCTTGACAAAAGAGTAAGAAGGATGTGAATGTGAATGGAGTGGTTACAGAGGGCCAGAATTATGTGAAGGGGAGTCAGAGGGCTAAAGTGGCTTACTAGATGCAAGAACCAGATACAAGTCAGATCAAAATCAGATCTAAAATATAAAATATGATATTCATGCACCACATTAAGGTTAAATTGTTAAGAGACCAAACTCTAAAAGCAAGGAAGCCTCCTTGAGGGGTACTTACACAAGCTAACCAGAAACCAGAGAACAAGTGCTCTAAACTGGAGAAACACAATCTATGCTCTTGTCCCTTATATATTGCTAATCATAAGATATACACAAGATAGTTCACATACTGTAATACTAAGTAAGGGATAAGGGCATGAAGTAACAGATGCTAGCCAAACTAAGAGTAATCCGAATAAAAAAAGAAAATAGGGGCTAAAAGCAGTATAAGATAAGATAGATGAGTTTATAACATAAATATTGCAATAATTTTAAATATTACTATATGGGAGTATTTTGAAACTCATATATACTATTTACATATGTATCTTTGTTTGTAACATCAACAAAGTCAAATATAGCTTGATGTAATAGAGACTTCAATCTTAAAATCAAAAGTACAAAAATCAATTCAATAAGATATTTATCTTGTGATAACCATATCCATATCTTGACAGCATCTGAAGGGAATTGCATGGTATATAGAGCAAAGTTATAGCCAAAAGTTCCTACTACAATTTATTCCATCAAAGAAAAGTGTAATTTGTTAATGTAATTGTGGTGCATTTCATATCCCAGATTGAAGCTAAATATTGTGCCAGTTTTAAGATTAATGTAACTTGGTAATGTTACCTTTGCAGATATATCACCAAAGTAGTCTGCTAATCAAAAAGACCTTGATTATTTTGGAAATGTGAGTCTCAGTAAGTGAACTTTCTTGGACTAGTAAGCACAGGTAGGGAGGCTCATAACCCTTAAAAGCTCAATAGACTGTATGAAAGCTATATAGTAGTTGCTCAATATAGTCACTAAGGAAAATACTACACCATGAAATAACTGTTATAGTATTGCATAAGTGGTGGACTGCCCATTGCAGGTGATATTCTAACACAGAATTATAAAGATGGAGAGGGGTAAAGAACTCTGGAGTTATGAACTTGCTAATTTACCTTTCTGAGGCCAATCCAAGTATTTTTCTGACACTCATAAATATGTCTTTTTACTTTTATCATCAGAATCGCGAGTTGACCAAGTCATTGAATGGTGTCAGATGTCAGGGATGCTGCTCTCGTAAGTCTGCTTACATCATCCCTGTCCGCCGTCTTCGTCGGCCGATAAGGTCCGTGGTCATGCGACGAGACTTCAGTTTTTAGCAGCACCGAAAGTGGTTAGCGGACGGAACCCGCTGAACGCTCAAAACTCTGACCGTCTTGTGGTCAGCCTCTACAATCTGAGGAGCCCTTTGCAGCTTCCACTCACCCTACATGCACCCCGCACTTCGTCTAGAGGAAATTCTATTGAATATCTTCGGACATTGCCACCCACCAAGTCCGATAAGCAAGCAACGTTCATCACATGCAACCGCTGATCTGGCCGCTCTGGCCAGAACATGTCGCACGTTCAAAGAACCGGCGCTGGATGTACTTTGGACAGAGTTGGTTAACTTATCTCCTCTCGCACGGTGCCTTCCTGAAGCTTCACATCGAATATACCCAGGATATACGGTAAGGCGCCGTCTAGTGTCCACCATAGATAATCGACACTGAACGCGCATGAAGTGGTATTCATTTAGCAGACCGTTGAAGCCAGCCGAGTGGGGTACTCTTCGAAGTTATGCGCGTCGTGTCCGATCCGTACTGGACTTTACCAGAGGGCTGAATTGGGAGTCCGTCAAGACACTCTTCAACCCTCCCACCCCTGATCCAGTGTTTCCAAACCTCCGCATCCTGCGCTGGGAATTCATAAGCGAAACATTCCCTTTCATGCACCATATGGCGGTCTCGTCGCTGACCTCCCTCGAGATTAATTTTGTATTCGGGGATGTTCCTCCCTTTCACAGTTTCCCACGATCACTTGGTGATCTCTGCCCGAATATGAGGAGATTTCGGATACGCATGCGCCGTCCCCAGGCTAGCTTCGACGAGACCATTTCTTGTCTGGTGCGTCGCTGGACAAATTTGCAAGTTCTGTATTGTCCATACATCCGCTTGGACCTCGACTCTCTCATACATCTTGCCCGCACGCCTTCCTTGATCAACCTGTCGTTCGCATTGAGTGCTGTTGCAACAGACCATATTACTTCCAACTGCATTCTAATCTTCTCGAACCTGCGCGATCTGGAGATATCCTCGCAATCATTGGAGTCCGTCTCGGAGTTACTGTCCTATATTCAACTTCCTGCACTCGAGTCTCTCACTGTCCACGTCGACAGCTGTCCTTCCAAGTTTACTCTCCGATCATATTTGATGGCCGTTCAGAAAATTTGTACCCACCACTCTCTTATCAGTCTCAAGCTGATCCAAACACGATCATCAAGCTCCACCAATAACGGTCTAGAGCGGTACCGACTTACCCTCGAGGACATCCGACCCTGCGTGGTCTTTGGTCAACTTCGTCGCTTGGACATCAACACCGCTTTGACTGTGAACCTAACAGACGACGACCTACTCGAGTTGGCGTCTGCATGGCCCCGTCTAGAATATCTCCTCATAAACGAAGAGTCGGGTTGGAAAACTGAAGCTGGGATCACGCCAAATGGTATCTTCCAGCTCCTTCAGAAACTGAAATCACTGCGTCATTTTTGTCTCGCCATCGACACGCGGGACTACAAAGTAATCCTCCCAGCTCCTGGGTCGACCCAGACCTCTAGACTCACTTCGCGGATACCCTTTTCTGTGAACGTGGCGGACTCGATAATCCAACCCCATGCTGTCGACGCATTGGCGGCATTCTTTGGGAGAATCATGCAACAACATACCAATGTTTCTTCTTGCTATTGGAGCACGTCTACGATGGCAGATCGTCTTGATTCAGAGATTTTGAAAAAGCTATGGGAAGACGTGTTTGTAAAAGCCCACGAGCAAATCAGGGGGCGCTCTCAGAGCTCAACGATGGTCTCGGAGAAACCTTGACGGACAGACAAGCATGGAGAGGTTACGATTTTGCAAATGTATTTTTAATTTGTTCTGGGCTCCGGTTGCTGTTATATTTCTTTTTTCCGCTGTCTACGACCTGTCGTGTATTGTGCGAATTACCAAGTAGTCTGATTTTGCTTGCGTGAGTAAGCCCATTGTTCTGCAGTACGCCATGGCCTTCGTACCAGTTCGTCGGCTAGACCTATCTTAGGTTTGTCCCCTACCAACTGGTCATAGTTGGGGACTTCAGTGGTCGGGCTTTTCTTTCCGGACGATTGTCGCAAGTACCATTGTGCCTCCAGATGGGGCATCTGCCGCTGCCAGTCGCTCTATTGTTGGATATTACCCTCTACCCGACTAGCCCTTTCTTTGGTCCGGGAGTATGTTAAGGGATCGATTTTTCATATATAAGGTTTAGGAGTCAACACCGCCGATCTGTTCTATTGGTATGTTCTGTCCGATGCAGTGTCCTGCTCTCCCCGCAGATTCGAGCAACCATCGGGTTGATGGTCGAGGAAGGCACGTTCATCTGCAGTCGCAGTATTTTGGCTCATTGCTTCGCCCAGCTAGCATGTTGCTACCTTCAGAGCTCACTCAAAGTCGGCGTCACTCTATACCTGCCGGGGCGTGAAAATGGGTCTGCAGAACGACTTCGATGAGATTTCCGGGCCGCCGCCGTTATCGACTTCTTGACTAGCATTAGACCACATTCGCTTGGCTTTCACCATTACAGGGATCAGTCACCCTATTCACCTACCCTTCACAATCTTTCAAGGTAAGAGCCTCTAGTTTTGGTACCGGCGCTGCCGCTCAAGCGAGGGGGGTCTAGTACTCTTCCTCCATGGGACTGGTATATGTAGATCCCCTACGCTGGATGTGCAAGACTCTATCTTCCCTCGTTCGTGCTGATCCGATGTTTCATAGGTCATATCCCACCTCCCTTGCGGACCTTATGTCGCAGCACCTGGGCGTCAGGATCGTCGCTTCCGAATTTCTCCCCGGCAGTTCTCGTAGACCACCTTGCCACTCTCGCTCAGTACCACCATATCCGCGATTCGACAGATCCTCGATACCCATTCCTATAATATAATCTTCATCACCCAACTCTTTCATTGCTGACCGCGTCACGACGCGCCTTTCGTGGATTCGATACACTTCTCATTCCACCCCCCGATATAACGTACGACATTGTCTACTGGAGCGCCAACGAGTGATTCCTGTGGGTTTTTTTTTTTGACTCGAGATCCGGACGTATCGCACACGCCCTCTCGCCTCTCCTCTTGGTCAAAAGGTCGGAAGAGCTCCATGACGAAGCCGAGGCGGCCGCACTGTGCAAGTAGGATCGGGTAGTCCATAGTCAATGCAGGAGAATTGAGAAAATATAGACGGAGGAGGGAGGATCGGAGGGCGTATGGGAGAAACAGACGGTTGAAGGACTGTGCTATCCGGACTGGTTCGTGGCTTCACGCAACGTGCGATGGAGAGTTGTTGCACGTTTGAACAGGTTCGCGACCAAGACCCTTCCTGTCCTTCACCCGATGGTTTTGCATACATGGGGAACGTCCAAGAGCCCCAGTACCTGGTCGTGTACCTCCTTGTTCGATACTTGTTCGATGAGCACACGCGCTAGACATGGTACATACTCTTGTTGTAGACAATCATTGCGGAGAATGCTTGTGTATATGGATGCTGCCTACACTCCGCCGAGGTAGCTTTCCGCCGACATAACTCAGATCCTAACGATGGCAGAGGCAAAAGATACATAGTACTCCCATATTTTGTGCGGTGACATCGCGATCGCGATCCTCCAACACAAATGTGTTCCATACCTAAAACCGAGATTGTGTACGTGCGAGCCATTCCCATGCTGTTCCAAATCATCGAAAAGCCCAGAGTCCAATGGGGACGAACGTTGGACGTTGAGCGACGGGCTTGTCACATTGACCACATTTACTAGGTGTTGATGAAGGTCCCAAGCCCTCTTCCGGTCATTCATCACGTCACCTCTCAGGATCTTCCAGAGGCAAAGAGGCGCGGCCTCCAGTATGCTGGGTCACTTGATGAGGTTGCCTTATCAAGCATGAGCAGGATCATGAATCGAAAAAAATGCAGTCGCCATTGGCAGGACCAGACAAGACGGAACATGTGTGTATAATACTATGCGGCGCGTGCAGCTGTGGAATTGGCGCGGCAACCAAGCAACGGGTCAACGCTTGACCCAGGTGTACTGCCGGTGATGCGTTGACACAGTTAGAAATGGAAATCATGAAGGAACAGATATGACATACCGCCTTCCGTGCCTTGGCCAGGCCAGTCTTTTTTCGCTCGACCACACGGGGATCTCTCTTCATCAAATTGGCTAACAATAACCGCATCAAACATTGTAATGAACGCATGTGGAACAAGGTACCTTTCCTCAAAATAGGTTGTACTTCTGGTGCATGAGAGGCACACGCTCTGGATATTGCTAGTGAGAGAGCATTGCTTTGGCCAGATGTCCCACCACCGCGAACGAGAGCGAATACGTTGTAAGCGCCGAGAAGACCAGTAAGTTTCAGTGGACGAAGAACGGCTTCGCGATCTGCAGGCAGTGGAAAGTACTTTGAGATAGGGGCACCGTTGATCAAGATCCGAGTTGTTGGAGGAGAAGGAACCTTGACCGAGGGGGAGAGAAGGGTAGAAACGCTCGATGTCACCGGTTCGTCTTCTGCGACATTCGACTCTTGAATCCCGTCTTGCGTCTTGATCATCCATACCCTCGCTGTGCTGGTCTTTCTCCTACCCACGGTGTAACTTCTCCCGTACGCGTCCAACTTTGCGCGTTTGCCTGCCATGGCCTGCTTCAGGATCTGTCGCTCACGTGCCTCCACCTGTTTGGTACTTTCGAAGGAGCCTATCAACTCCCCAAGGGAGTCCTCCAACTCGGTGATACCAGCCATTTTCGCGATGCGGTGGTATAGTTCGAGTTCTTTGAGCGACAGAATCAGTTGCCTGTACATCCCCGCGCTCAGGGTGACATTGAGTTCCGCGCCCATGTCCGCTCTATCTGCCCAAGCTGGTTGTGCAGGGGGGAGTGCCTCGAGGGCAAACTTGGGGAGGGGATATAAGTGGAGGGATTTCAGAGTGGCCCTTGTGGAATGGATGGCGTCTTGAAGGCCGGCAATGGCCTCGTAGTAGTCAGATCGGGTCGTGTAAAAGGTTGGCGTGGGGGGTCGCTGACGAACGCGTTGAGGGAAATACCCGGGGTCATGGAGCGGGTCATAGTCATCGCCGTCCTCCTCCACGTCGCGAACGTCGAGTGACGCAGGAGGTACGAAGGGTCTCACGACGTGGGTCGGTGTGGAGGTAACAAGGGTTCGGAGAGGGACACAGCGAGGACCGAAGGGTGTCCGTGCGCCGCGTGCAGGAAGGACGAGCCTCGCAGCGCCGAGTCGGGACGCCATCCACAAGGCTTTGGGCAGCAAAACGCAGGTGGTGTTTAGGGTCCGCCACCTTTGCCTGAACGGTGATCCGGGGTCTTGGCTCAAGTCCAGAGAACACTGCAACTAGCCAAGTCCTACGTACTCGAAACGACCTGACGAGCAGACGTAAAACGTCGCGAAACGGGCGGGAGAGCCCTGCTTTCTGTAGGGGTAGAGTGTCTTCAATGTACCCCCATAGAGACCTTAGTCTGACCCCCTTGCGTGACGAAATGCCTGGCGGTCGGAGGCCGTCCCACTCTGTTTCCCTGACCCCAGAACGTCAGACGGTAGACTTCTGCAGCCCTTGTAGCCACTAGTCATGATAAGACAGCTGTGTGTCATGCAAATAGACTCGGAAGACGAAAAGTCAACGGATCCCTCCCCCACACACCGAACTTGATCAAGGGTGCATATCACAGTCGCATCATCCTGGCAACTGGGCCGCAAGAACGGCCAGAATGACGGACACGCAATGGATTAGCGCAGAGTGGCGACAGTCTCGTTGGAAAGTGCAGACAATGAACCAGCGTCGACAGGTCGCCTCGATCGTCTTGGCTGACTGCGAAAAACTTTTTAATCGCTCTGTCGTCGCTGCTCAACGGCTAGGCTGGTCGTGGGCGAAACGTTGTCATGCATCGCCATCTTGATGGTGCCGAGGCGCGGAGGCACGGAGCCAATCGCATCTTCACCGCCAACTCTCCCGGTTTCCCCGTCCACAGCTCTTCCGCTCGCTTGTCCTTGTGACTCTCTGGCTTCATTGTCTTTTACCGTATCGGTGCCTTGACGTCTTCTTGATGGCACTCCGCACACCCTTGGGTCGTCGCTGGACCTCGCTTCCTTGGTCTACACACCTACTTCTTACGCTAACGACCGTACTCTCGCTTCTGTTGTCCTCAGTTCATGCGCAGTGTAAGGTGTATGGTTCTGCATTAAGGCAGGGATACTGAGCGACGTCCTCAATACAGACTTCATCATCAATCAACCCCGTACATCCACCTCATGGGTGATTGGCTCACCATACCCGGTTTCGTGGACCAAGGGTCTGCTCGACGGAGTAAGCACTTTTGATCTCGAGCTCACCAGGCTCAGTGAGGATGGCCTCTTCCTCGTCGCTCAAAGCGGTAAGCCATCGGGTCTCAGCCAGATGTGCTTGATTGACTAACCGGATTGCCCAGTGCCCACGACGTATAACACACTCAACATTCTCCTCGAAGATGTCCCAGAAGGCGACGACTACTTTCTCCTCTGTCTCAATTCGACTCATGGCGTCGTTTATGCCGTCTCTTCCCGGTTCACTATCTCCAATTCATCGACGCAGACAAACCCCAGCCCCGATCCGTCTGTTCCAACGGTGACGGTCTCTGGGACTCCCAATCCCCTCCAACAGTTTGCTGCCACCCTCGGGCCAGTCGAGAATGGCGGAAGCAGTTTCGCCCTTGGCCTTGGGGGCATCGTCGCGCTCTGTGCTGCATTCTTGGGAGGGATTATAACGCTCTGTTGACAAGGCTGGACGGAGTTATCCGTTCCCTTGTTTCGTCCCAATGAACGATTCACAATCATGCTTGTATTGTGCATTTGGACTGTCATGCTTAATTAGTCCTGCCTCTACATCGTGCAAAGCCCACCCTTATACTATACCTGTCTGCAGATATCTCACTCGGTGATATAATAGACAATCACGAATTGCACGTGAATGAGAACTGTCTAAGATTCCCTAGTCCAGGTTCGGGATCAGTCCCGTTGCACCTATATCGTAGCGATGGAAACCAGACACCTTCTACTGATCTTATTCTGGTGATCAGGCAATGAACCCTAGACAAAAGGGCCAACAGCTGGGAAGTCATGTCGGACTCATATGAGTCCAGGGGAAGTTCTGAACCTGCCAAGTAAAATCGCGTCCTATGCATCCAATAGCGTTCTTCGGTGGCGTCCACATGCCACACCCTTTTTGCCGTACACTGAGGAAAAAATGAACCCATGGCACCTGAATCTGTCACACAGCCTTCGGCCCTTGCCTACCGGAGTTGGAGTCTCCAGCGTCCCCTTGGACGATGGTCACCAAGAACGTTCCATACAGGGAACTCGTCTGATGGAAACAACAACGTTTCAATCAGTTCGAAGAGTGAGCGGTGAGTGAAGCGAGCCAAATTCACAACATACTGGCGCTCTACCGTGATCTGGATTCATCGGTGTTGCCCGAACGGATCGGAAGGAAATCCTACGTCCACGGGACATACATCCCTTGGTATGTAACCTGTCTCGTGCGAACGCAAGAGAATTCGCAGGAGTCGGGTCAGTGAGGCCTCGTCGAGAGGCCCTTCCAGGCGTTTCGAGTGGGGCACATGCTTGGCAGGCGCGCAACCCGACAGAAGTGAGGGGATGTGTAGTAAGCAAAAAGTATATCCCAACCTTATCTGCATGGATTTTCTTCTTCTTTTAGGGTTTAGGTCTTCTTTGGTTGTTGAGCTGACCCAGTCCGCGGATGAATTGTCCTGAAGACATGACCTGTCAATCCCGTTTGGTGCATCGCATCAAGACCCTGAGACACGGGCCCCGACCGGCTTTCTGTCCGGAAACGAGGTAGCCGACGAATGTGTCAGTTGTAGAAGGTCAAGGAACGCCGTCAGTGTGCTAGCACCGCTCAGCGAGTGTACCGGATCAAGAACGACATGGATTCTCATATACGCAACATAGCGCATGAGCGAGCGCAAAAAAATGGTGAGACGACCTATGCCAGTGTGCTATCGTTCAGAATGCCAGCTTATCGTGTGTGAAGATGGACCCCGTGATGGTGGAGATATCTACATGGTTGTAGATTCGACCAGATGTTTGATGGGTGCCGTAGAAGGACATATCTATGATGCGGCGGCCCGCCGTGTTGACGTGACCAAGGGGGACATCCAACGTGTACATGCTAAATAGGTTAGGTGTCAGCAGCAACCTGGACAGATGTAGGCAACTCACCCATCTTCTGATCGTCACAATATGCAGACGATGTACGGCATGACAAGAGGTAACCACGAGACTGAGCACCAGCATGCCACGGGTTCTGCCGGACGCTGGTTATGCTAATTACGGTGGTTGTGATGTTGCTAGACCGTTCTCTCCAATTCGGCAATTCCGCGTCGACTCCGACTTGATATTATGCAGAGTGTTCGCTGCCAACAACCTTGGAGACCCCTCTCGTTAGCTACTTCCAATCTGTCAAACTTAACCTTGAACATGCCTGCATGCCCATCAATGCGCTGCGTGTACGACATAGCATTCCCCGTTTTGTATCTGGAATGAGCCAGTAGATCCGATAGCGGTTGATGACACATTGCCCACAGGAAGACACGGACGTGTACGCACAAGAGAGGCGCTGAAAATCCGAAATTTGAGCAACGCCCTCCCTGTGATCCGATACGGTGCTGTCTGCCAGGCTTGTTGTCAACCCGGCACACTGTCAGGATGAAAGGTCCTGCCGTAGTGCATGCTGTCGACCGTACAGATAACTCACCTCGGTACGGTCCACCACTCAAGCGCTTGGGGGGGAGATGATGTTCGCCTGGTCCAGGGCACATCCCAGGATGAGACAAGTGGGTTGATCCTCCATGGGTTCCATGATCGATGTTCTTGAACGCCATAGCGCGCCGCGGAATTCGATGACTAGACCACGTCGAATAATGTACACCGCCATACAGCCAGACCGTATGATGTGCAGTGTTGATCGACCCCGGATCATGCATGTCCAATCGTTCTCCCCGTCGCTGTAGACAGTCGTCACCATCATTCTAGACATGGTGGCCGTGGAAGTGCTGTACCCAACGCTGGTGCTGGCGAGTTGATTTGCAGCTTACCAAAGGTGCTTAGTCATCCAACCCTCAGAGGCTGCGGCTGCGGTGCGACCGTTTCTCCAGTCCCACTTGCATGCGTTTTCTGCACACTTGAGCATGGTCTCATCGCATACCAGCCACGAAGGTTCGCAAGAGCCAGCACCGATAACGCCAGGGGGGACGTACTCAATACAAGTGGGTCTGACCTTTCTCCTTTTTTTCATTTTTTTTTTTCGCACCCCAAGGTCACGCAGGCCCCCCTACTGTCCGGTTTGCTGACTCATCATGATGATAGGTGGTCACGGTCGGATGTAAGATCTACATTCGCAGACCGACCCCAGATGGGGGCGAAGAAGAACGTCTTGCAGAGATCCTTTCTATCCGCGATAAGCCCGTGAATTTGTACGCCGTCGCTGCTGCTTCAGGACGACGCACGACGCGGGGGAGCGTCAAGGAAGAGGAATCAGAACCCAAACCTGAGGACAAGTGGGAATTCTTTGTTCATTGGGACCAGTTCAACAAACGATTGGACGAGTGGGTCACTGGTTCGCGCCTTGTCCTCAGTCGTGATCTGGAATGGCCCCGTCCTAAGCCGCCCCCGGGAAAGAAAGCTGGTTTCGGGACACAAAAGGCGCCAGGCAAGGTCCCCCGTTCACAGTCGCTTCTCAAGAAGGCAACCGCTAATGCGGCTGCCGCCGCTTCTGCAACCCCCGCTTCAACGCCTGGACCAGGCACCGGGCACGCCGGATATACGTCACCCTCTCCCGCGCCATCGCTCAAGCGCAAAACATTCCACGAAGAGCAGGAAGAAGAGGAAGAACCCGAGGATGAAGATATCGATGCTGAAGGCGAGATGGACGTCGACGCCGAAGGTGAGGCCGAAAGTGACACTTTCGAGCTCAGTGTCAACGGCACCCCATCTGAACCCCCACAACCTGCTTCTGTGTTCAGCAAGGAGCAGGAGATAGAGAAACTTCGCACATCCGGTTCCATGACACAGTCCATTTCGGAAATTGCGCGCGTGAAAAACCTCAATCGGCTTCAAATCGGCAAACACGAAGTTGATGCATGGTATTTTAGCCCCTACCCAAAGGAGTACGCACACCTACCTATCCTATACATCTGCGAATTTTGCCTATCATATTTCCCATCCTCAATGATGTTATCCCGGCATCGTCACCGGTGTACGTTGCTCCACCCTCCGGGTAACGAAATATACCGTCATGAGGACATATCCTTTTTTGAACTAGACGGAAAACGCCAGCTAACATGGTGCAGAAACCTCAGTTTACTATCAAAGTGCTTCCTGGATCAGTAGGTGTCATTTCCGCGGCGCCCGGTATCGACACCTGACACTCAAGTTAAACTCTACAGTAAAACTTTGTACTACGACGTGACCCCTTTCATGTATTATGTCATGGTGAGTAAGACATGTGTGATCTCATTCCCTTCTGCCACATCTAATCACCGACGTCTCATAGACCCAACGGGACTCCACCGGCTGTCATCTCATTGGCTATTTTTCCAAGGAGAAGGAATCCGCAGAAAACTACAACCTTGCCTGCATTCTGACGCTTCCGCAACATCAACGTCATGGCCACGGCAAATTGCTCATCGAGTTTTCCTATGAACTCAGTAAGAAGGAAGGGAAACTTGGGAGTCCCGAGAAGCCACTCAGTGATCTAGGGCTCCTCGGATACAGGGCATACTGGACCGAGGTCATTGTGGAACTTCTCCTCAACGCAACCGACGAGCTTAGCGTTGATGACATTGCTCAAAAGACATCTATCACACACGCGGATGTCATGAATACGTGAGTGGATTCCAATTTGCCCCTCCCTTTGATGTGCAGATCAGTGGCCGATGTGGAGGACCCTTGGGACCTGACGCCATCAACCAAATTCAGGTGCACAACGTTACAGTTGTTCAGGCATTGGAAAGGCCAACATGTCATTTGTCTATCGGATGCCGTGCTTGAGAAGTACGAAAGAACGCGCAGCAAACGTAGACGACGGATACATCCGGAACATCTCATTTGGAAGCCCCCCGTCTTCACTCGGGATCAGCTCAGATTTTACTGATGGAATGAGAGATCATGTACTTTTTCAAAAAGATTTCTTCGCCCGTTGGGTACCCATTTGACGATACTGGTTGTAGCTCTAGTATGTTCCGTCTGAAATCCATCGCGACGTATGTTGCTATACCAATAGTGTAATATCTACACGTTTCTCGTAACCTGTACTTTCCGAGTCCCCAATTCCCTTCTTGCTCCTTTCTGCCTCCCTCTTGTTGGTGATCGAAGTTGGACATGCAGTATCAAGTATGATCGTCCACTGGTGCACTCTGTACACGCCTTTTCAACACGCTTCCCTCACTGGCCCGATCCACCTCGTGCAGGGCGGGCGGCGACAACGGCATAGATACCATAGGCGGAGAGACCCCTTCGCCCGGTAACCGTAAGGAGTCCTCTCCCGTAAAGTAGAACGCCTGCGGTGATGCATCTGAAGCGTGGCTTTGACTCTGAATGGTGATCGACTGAACTGTGCACATGGTGGTGGTGGCGGCGGACGCCACGGCAGTCTTGCATCCAGAGTCATGCCTACCTCCATCTCCATGTTCATCTCCATCTACGGCCGTCTCTATCTGCGTCTCCACTGAGCCCTCGAATACACGCACTGACCTACCGAGATCAGCACCAGTGCCTCCTGACAGGGATGAAGATGTGGAGGAGAAAGAAGGGTAAGCACTCGTTGCCATCGTTGTCGCAACGCGCGCAACCACGGGAGCTGCAACGCCGATCTTGTCTCGCACGTCTCTGGTGTCTCCATCGCTCGTAGAAGCCTTGACATCGTCGACGATTCCGAGCGTGCGCGCGATCACGTACGAGGTCACATCCTACCGTTTTTTTTGTTCGTTTCGTTGAGGGGAGCAGTGACGTTGGTTCGATTGTGATGATGGGCGGATGTCCATTCGTCAGAGATGTGAATCAGGAGAAGGGATAAAAGGGGGTCGTCAGTGGAGGGTGTATGTGAGAAACGATGAGATGGAACGAAGATGAGAACGCTTGCGATATGCAGAGATTGATTACGGTCAAGCGAACGCTACATCGTTCAGGTGGGAATATGAAGGTCAACCCAACAGACCTGAACTTGTTCAGGAAAGTAAGGAACGACTCGCCGTAACAGCAGGAATAAAATTTCAAGGCGAGGGAAAATAAAGTGACCACATGAGTGACCCCAATAAATATTTAAATATAACCAATTACGAGAAAAGGAAGGGGGGGGGGAGTGATGAGAGGAGGGACGTACAAGAAGCGTCAAGAGGACGACAGGGAGGACGAGTAGGAGTGCCAAGATCCGAAACGTTGATGCCAGGCGACAGACCCACGAATTAGGCTGATAATACCACAGGTTCGCTACGTATGCATCCCAGAAACGGCGAGGGAGCGTCAAGGCGACATGCCACCCCACCAAAAAGGCGGAGGTGAATGAGGACGGTGGTTGAAAGGATAGCATGTCCATGGACAGCGAGGGTGACGACGCCCAGGCGCTCATCACTGGTACTAAACGGGCGAGTAATGTAATCGTTGTCATTATCGCTGGATTGGGGATTGCGGGGAACTTGTGATTTGAGTGATTCAAGAGGTTCCGGTTAGGGATCTGCTCGGCGCCCTCGCCTCTTGGCCAGACTCTTTGTCACTCGTTGATTACGATACGGCGCAGTGGAGAAAAGTCGGACACGGGAACAGCAGCGGCGCCGTAAGCTGCTCGAAGTTTCGAATAGAACCCTTGAAGACAGAGCCTTCCGTTGGTGCGTGTGGTGTTGAAGCCGGACGGTAAGTAAAAAGAAAGTCGTCAGAACGACGGAGCCGCTCGTTGGATGGCTGTGAGGTGTGCTGCCAGGCTATGTGATGCCGCAGCCGGGATATCACACGCGACGATCTTCAACGCCAACTCAACACCAATCTCAAACGACGACAATGACAAGCAGAATCTCTATGAATGCACTTGTATTTAGTATCCGATAGCGCGAGGTGGTACAGAGGTGAAGAGGCTACATAACATCTTCCAACAGAGAGCTAGGGGAAGTCCATTGGTGTACAAGTAACTACGAGAAATCCTAAGTTGAACGCAGCAACGAACGAAACGAGACAGATGACGACAGTGAACACAGACACAGACGAGCAGACCATGCTGCAGATAGCGTTAGCAAAGAAACGGCGTGCTGGCAAAACAATAAAAATCAAGCTAGGGGAATGTGATACTAGAGGGGAATACGACGCCGTCTGGACGGATCATGATTATAGGTCGACGTTTGCTGACCTGATTTTCTGGCGGTAAACATCCAAGGACTTCAGTGCACCTCACCTCTACATACGGTGAGGGCTCGGACCCGAAGAAGACATGAATGGGTTCCGCCTTATTGAAATTTTCGCCGTAGACCGTCAACATCTTGTTCACGTGGGGGTTCGGCTTTGCCAAAACACCCCGAGACTGTGAGCAGTTCGTCTTGGGGGCTTCCGCAGCGCGGTCAGGGGGGAGGTATTTTACGACAGCCGGAAATGGCGTGACCGGCTTCGAAGGAATGGGGAACGATCCAGTTTGTGGTGCGTTCTGGTTGTCAAACAAGACGGGCGGCACATAAAAGTTGTATCGCACTTGGTCTGAAGGCAGCCTTGTTTGAATGGAACAGAACAAATTAAATAGGCAGATGATGCGTTACCTGTGCCAACAATCGTCCAGACACTTGTTTCGCCGATGTCAACTTGCCACAGCGCCCCCGATGATGCACCTGAATCGCTCGAGGACCCCCGGCGACCAGAGGACGCCGAACCCGCAGATGTAGGACGTCTTCGACCCTTGGGGCCGGGGTTCTTGACAATACCACCGGCACTCGACGTGGAACGCTTGCCTTTCTTGACACGGCCGCCATCGTTGGAGAAATCATTGGAAGATGATGGCGAGGCGGGCTCGCTATTGACCGTGCCGTTGGATTGGCCAAAGTAATCAGCACTGTTCGACATCGACGCTGGCGTTGAGACAACGGGAGAACCCGGAAGAATCGGCGACGTCGACCCCAGGCTCTGGGGAATATTCCATTGCCGACCTTCAATTGGCCGATACGTGTTTACTTTCTCACCCATGCAAGACAAGAAAGCGCCAGTCTGACCCGGTGTGCCAGGCTCCGGCATACCTTTGGTGGGGTCAAACACCTCAAAGGCAATCTTGTGGAGCTGGGATACAGGGTCACCGCAAACTTCACCAGGGGCGCAATAGTGGTCTGCCACGCCTTTGGCGCCCTCCTGCAGGCCCCCACCAACAACAGTTGTTTGGTGGTCCACTTTACGGATGATGAGGACGGGTGAGACGACGCCAGAGACGAGGCACTGTAACACTACTGTCTGGTTGTAGTAGATCGGGATTTGTGAGCCGTTGTTTGTAAAGGGAATCGCATTTGGGGGAGGTGATGGGTAATCAGGCTGGGGTGGCGGTGGCGGTGGGGCATCGATACCACCAGAAGGTTTGTTCACGTCAACGATGTACATAACGAATGGATCCCAGCTCGCGGTGCGGGCAATGAAGGATGGCGTGCTCGACCTCGCACGGCTGTCAATGCCCAAAAGGGGTGCGCCATCGGATCCCTTGAAAGACGATCCGGAGCCGGAAACACAAAGATATTTTGTGGACACCGTCTGGGAGCGCAAACGGTGGAACAACGAAATAGTCGAGCCGTGATTGATACACACTGCCAACCGGTTCATATCAACCAAACGGGACAAGCGAGCGAATTAACACGGGTTAACGTACGCTCCAGGTTCTTGGCGCTTTGCCTCTTTTTGCTTGGCTTGCTGATAACCTTGATGGGTCGGGAAGGAAAGGTCCCAATGACACGCTCAGGCTCGTCATCGGATGAGGGTGCTGTAATCTTGACGAGGGCTTCAACCTTCTTTTTCTTCTCATCCACATCTGAAATGAAGAGTTGTTTGCCAACGCAGCGACCAATGTATGTAGTGCCCGTAGGAGCATCGTTTACGTCAAAAATCTTGCCCGAGGCGGAAGTCCACTCGATCGTGCCCTCCTGCGGTACAGGTTCGCCGGAGATACAAACGGTAACGCGTGGGGGACAAAGCCTTGGCTCCTCCCCTCGGCGAATGATGTCTGTCCACCACGAGTTGCCGATCATTATTGCTGTGGGCGGAGGACAAAGGAAGCGCTTCTCGGTGCCGTATGATTTTTGGGCGACCTTGGAGGACATTACAATAACGGTCCTTTCGCCAAACGCAAGCCGGTTTGGGGTCCGCACATACTGGTCCAAGTAAGGGCTATCGAGGATAAACCCAAGTAAGGGAAATTTCAAATTAACAGAAGGTGACGGGTCTCACCGGATAAAAGTCTGCAAGTCATTCGACGAGCCCATTCCTGGGCCGTGGCGCAAGCCAGGAAAGCTAGCGCCGATGCCGGACATCAAGGACAAGTCTGCATGGGGGCTGGGACCCAAGTACTGCGGGATATCCTCGTACGCTGGGATGCCGGAGTCGGGACGGAAACAATGAGTGGCCTGTGGGGCGACACCTGTTCGAAACATGTCGGGACTATGGGCCAAGTGAGACGAGACAGAACTGGGTGGAAGTGAGCTGTGCGGGAAATGGGTGTCAGGATGGAAGCGACCCATGCGATCCGAGAACAGGTGGAGAGCAGAAGACGGGTAACCAGCGCCGTTGGCCATACCATAATCATCGGGGAAATCAGAGTGGTACCCAGTACCGCTGGCACTGGAGATCCGACGCTCAGGGAGAAGGTCAGGGTAATGACTGTCGGAGAAGCCCTTTTGATGACCGTTGAGGGGAAACACAGGAGAGTGCTGTATGCCAGTGATGGGGTCGCTTGGGGTGAGGGGGGAGACCTTACCCGAGCTGCCGCTGTAGGAAGAAGGAACGCTGCTCATCATGTCATACGAACTGCCGTTGGAGTGCGCGAACGCGGGTATGGGGTCTGAGAAGGAGGTGCGAGTGTAAGTGGGGTCCTGGGCGATGCTGTAAGATGGCCCAAGAGAGGAAGACGAGGAAGAGTTGGCACGATAGCGAGCAGACGAGAACGAGGGGGCATTGCTGGTGAATACGTCGTAGGGGGGGTGGTCAGGCACATCCACGGATTCCGTGTGATCGAAGTTCTGAGGGATCGACTGGGGGAGGTGGTTGTGAGAAGGCGAAGCGGTGTCGACAGACTGGAGAGAAGAGAAGGTCTGATCGAGATCCGCGGGGTAGAGAGAATGAGAGGGCTGGTGTGCGGTTGCAGGCCCGAAATCCATGACAAGGCGGGGGGTCCGGGAGGAGGAGGTGATGGTGGTAGTGGACAAAGACGAGACTTGAGGTCGTTTGCGCGGATGGGCGATGTCGAGCGAATGGGTGATCGGACGTCGGGAGTTGCCGCTGTCACATCACGGAGCGACCATATTGAGCGATCAGGTCGAGCAAAGGGAAATGAATGGATCCGTACCAGCTCAGTTGTCTATCGACACCGTCCAACGCAACCAAGTCTAGTTGGTTAATGCTGTAATGTCGTGCCTTTCCTAAGCCTTAATTGCGATCAACATGCGATCCTTTCAGCCACGAGCAACTGACCTGTCCTGCAAGACAGCGAAACACGGCGGGCAGCACGAGGACTCGTATGGAATTGCACCAAATGGGGCCGCGTTCCTTGTCTGCAGCTACTGGGTTGCTGTTATGGCGCTTGCCTGGATGCAGGTGGGCTTTGCAGTTGGCAGGGGAGGGGGGGGGAGCGGAAATGGGAACACAGCATATTGCACCCCACCTCCTCCGCTTTTATATCTGGGGATTTACACCGAACCCTAATTGTGTCCGGACAACCGTAACATCTAGATGGCGAACACCGCGGCAGGTGTCGATTTCATGAAAAATAAAAGGCCCCGTTTCTTCACTATCAAATTCACCCTTACTCGCGTCTTGGCAGGCTCTCAAGGATCTACCGCGTCCTCATTTGCGATCTTTCTCCTGCCTTTCTCGTCATTGCCTATTTCCTCACCCTATCAGCACTCGGTATGTCTCTAGGCGAACCGCTCCGTATTCAGGTTCTTTTCTTCCGGTCGGCCTTCCCCAGCCTACCTTGTGGCATTGACTCTGCGCGGTCGCACACACGGCGGAATTAAATGCGCGTTTTCAGCACATCTGCCCCCTTGGATCTCTGTTATTTTCGACATACCCGGGCATTCCCGTCAATGAGGTACATTGTCCAGTTCGATCACGGGATGGACATGTCCCTCTGGCATACGGTTTAATAGACGCTCTTCTCCTCCTAGTCCATGCAGCGGGCAATCATTTCAACAGAGCACCCTTGACATCCAGCTGAGCACCCTCCAAAGAGCGACGCATGGCCCCTCTCTTGGTTGACATTGCCGCGGTTCACAACACCATCAACACCTTCATATATGTGACCCTTGGAATTTGGTACAGCATTTCGTGCCGTGCTTTGCTAACCCCCCCTTGCTTATCTTTTATGGGATAAATTTTACATAGAAATAGGTGGACGCTCGGTTGCACCCGATCACAACTTGCTGACGGCATTTGCAGTTACGCCATACGATTCCTCTATCTTCGCCACCGGGCTCCGTCCGCCTGTTGCAATCGCGCGGACTTTGACTAGACACTGATCAAATCACTGAAAGCCTCCGCCGGCCCCCTTTCATTCATATCTTTTTTTTCCCTATTTTATGATCAGATCAAGAGCTATCCGGACTGTCAAATGACTGGCATCTATGAGCAAACAACGAGATGCCGATTTTGTTTGCAAGGTGCTAGCCCAGTATCTTTCTCCCTTGAGGACACTCATGTTTAATCGTGAAATGATGCCGCGATACATGTGGTTTCACACCACCAGATGGGGCTGGCACATGCCCCAGGGGTGTGGTCGCAGGATTGTTCTGCGCCGTTACCACGAGTTTATCTCAGATGCCAACCAGTGAGAGAGTACGGCTTCTGCACTGGATTTCTTCTGCTTGTGCGTCGATCCAGTGTGCGATTCGATCTCGCAGTTTCCTGCGATGTCGCTAACCCTCCAATACTTGGCAGTCCTGGAAGCTCTTAGACCTTGTATCTCGTACGTACGCGCGTCCTGCCAGGGGGCCATGGCCCCGATGTCATGGAGGCCGATCGGGTTTTCGTCTAAGGGGAAGGCGGATTACGCAGGTGCCATGACGAGAAGGTGTTTACATGTTTGTGTGTCGCTGAATGCTCGATGGCGTGCAATAATGGTATTATTAGCGGCTGCGCATCCTATTAAAGGTGGCAGTGGGTCGTGCCCAGTCAATAGCGACAATGGGATCTACAGCCGCGGTGGCAGGCCCGTTTTTGTGATTGTCGGTTTTCATCTTATTTTTCTTGTCTGGCATTCAGTGCTAAAGGTGATTATTGCCGTGCACCCACGAAAGAAAGAAAGGGAACCTTGATCCAGTGAGATATCGCTGGTTGCCATTCTTTACGTTTCTCTGTGTATAATTTTTTTTTTAAATCTTTTAAACAGAGAGACAGAGAGAGA
>JBBPJW010000049.1:0-77280 GCA_038088935.1 Pulveroboletus aff. viridisquamosus
AGGTGGGATCCTTCTTGGATCAAGACCTAAGATCACTACTGTGGATCTAGCCTAGAGGTCAAGAGAGCAAGACTGGGTTTCCCCAGCTTGCACCCCCTGCCTTATATATTGTCAAGGTCTGTGCACAGACCATGTACAAGAGGTCTACCCTAAAGTATGCTATCTATGGTCACCAATAGCTAAAGTAGCTCCTACCTCTAAATAGATATATGAAGGAAGAACATGGGGTGGCAATGAGGAGTAAGGCAGTGGCCTCATGAATCAAGGGAAGGGAATGGAAGAGAAGCCACACCATAAGGATGTGGGTGGAATGGAAGGGCACTGGTATAGATCAATGAAATGGGTATGGCCACCATAAGGTCTAGGAGATTCCATCTGGATCTCTGTCACAGATCAGATCCTAATCTAGATCAAGAGATCAGATATCATCAGAGGGATCTAGATCTCATCTGAGATTTGCCACATCATGTGACCAATACCTAATGCCAGGAAATACTCTGAATTAGGACTTAGCCTTAGCCTAGGGTTTGCCTTGTAAGGCTACTCATTTGCACAATCACATGCTCCTGGCACATGACCAGTCGCATCACATGCTCCACAGCTCTCATGGTCACGTGAGACTGTTGTGTTAGGTTGGAACTATAACAGTTGAATAAATTAGAGAGTATAACTAAAGCTAAATAAGTTATCCATGTGGAAACATACAGAATGCAATGGAATTGAACTATAAGTAATATTCACTAACCTAAGGAATGTTCTGAAACAAAAGAAGTCTGAAAATTCCAGAGAACAACAAGAAAGCAATGAAGATCCATGAAGTCAGAAGCTAGAATTTAGAAGGAAAAAAGAAAAGAAGACTAATTATAATGGTTACCATTTCTCCAACCCTCCATTTCTTTTCTGCTCTATTCTGACCTTTAGCTTTGTTTCATTCCCAGTCACTTAGTTCAGCTTAGTTTCTATTTTATCCTCTTCAGACCATTTTATTTTAACTCTGTACTTTCTTTTACTCTTGTTTCTTTCTTTTTTCTCTTTTAACTCTCATATCTTCTTGTCATCCTTCAGTTTCAGTCTGACATGTCTTGACACTGTCATTTCTGGCATCTGCTCTTACTTCTGAGATAACTCCAGTCCCATCTTTCTCCCTTGCTTAGATCTTTTGCTACTCTGGAACTATAAGTACTATAACTTCTATATAGTACTATAGTTTGAATATCAATAAAAATACCTCCCCATCTTGATCTCATCCTCACTCTGACCAAGCTTCCCAGCTTACTCTCTGAACCTCCAGTTTACTCTAAAGTAACTTCAGGCTTTAATGGAATTCTTAAGAAAATTCTAAGGGCTTAATCTTATTATGACTAGACTTGATGCTTCTTTCTTATGTTAAGCCATGAAACCACTCTCTTCTTATTCTCTGATCCCTTTATAAACCAGGACACCAAGTTATGCAAGGGTATATCACATAAGGTAAAGCTAAGTCCCATTTGATTCAAAAAAAGCTTTTCTTGATCTTTTAGAATCTCCAGACTTCCTTAAAAGCCCCTGGGCCTATGTCCTTACTCACAGGTTAAGCACCATGAAGCAGGAGACTACCTGCCCTGACTTGAATCTCATGTCTTCCTTGGTGAACGCCTTCCTATCTGCTAAGGCTTTTGGCTAGTGGCCCCTAACTAGGCTGAGTAGAGAAAGCATAAGATGGTCCTATGTAAAGCTAGGAGCTCAGCAACCAAATGAGCCAGCCTCAGGAGAGCTAAGGAGAATCCCCCTCTTGGGGACAGCCCTCAGATCCTAAAAGTCCCTTGTGTAAACCCTATAAGAGTCAAGAGAACAAGACTGGGGAATACCCAGCTTGTGCCCCCTGCCTTATATATTGCAGAAGTCCGTGCACAGACCAAGTACAGGAGGCCTACCCTAATGTTAGCTATCTATGTGCACCAATAGCCTAAGTAGCTCTGTGGACCCTGGGGATATAAATAGGAGAGGCATGCATGGATTGTATCTGATGGGTGAGGCAAGGGCCTTGCAGATAAGGGATGGAGGAGAGGAGGCTGCCACACCATGAGGTGTGGGGGAATGAAAGGGTGCACTGCCCTAATCTAATGAATGCAGCATGGCCATCTAGAGACCGAGGAGATCATATTGATCTTTGCCACAGATCTAGATCCTAATCTCTGTTAGAGATGTCATCAGCATCTGAGATCTAAGATCCCATCTGGGATCCAGCCACATCATGTGACCTGCTGGTGCTGGGAAATAACTCTGAATAGACTACTAACCTTAGCCTAGGGCTTGACCTTATAAGGCAGCTCCTTCATATGATCACATGCTACTAATCACATGACCAGAGCATCACATGCTTTCTGGTCTCTCACAATCATGTGTGACCGCATGTTAGGCTGGAGCCATAACACACCATTAGTATGTCAACCCCAGATTTTTGTTCTAGAGCTCTCCTTTGCTGTTACTCTGAATCCTAATAGCACTCTAAATCTAGAGTTTTATTCCCTCTAGCCTTCTTTTACAGTCTATCAGTATGCTCAGCTTAAAAGGCCATTTAGTACCCTTAGAATTAGTCTGATAGTATAGCAACTAGGTTTGCTCAGTCCATTTGAGAGTTAATAGTTTTAGCAGTTTTAACATATTCCCACAGAACATGCAGAAATGGTTATCAATGTGGTATCTGTGTTCCTTATTGGTGAGTTTGCCATCCTTATTGTTATGTAACTAGTGAAAATAATGACCTCTAGCACATGACTGTGGGAACTGTTGAGCATGTGATGCAATCTAGTTACAATTATGTGACTAGAAAGCATGTAATTGTACAAATAAGCTTTCTAATCAAGAAAACTTTAGACTAAGGCTAAGTCCTTATATTCAGAGTATTCCTTCTATATCAGGTAATAGTCATGTATTGTGGCAGATCTCAGATGAGATCCAGATTCCAGATATTTAATAACATCTGATCTGTGACAGAGATCCAAATGGATTTTTTTAATATTGCTATTGCCATGCACTTTTTATATCTGTTCCTGTGTGCTTCCCTTCTATTTTCCCACATTCTCATGGTGTGGCTTCTCTTCCATTTCAGTCCCTTGATCCATGAGGCCACTGCCTTACTCTTTAATATTTACTTCATTTTTTTTCCTCTCTTATTGTTATGGCTCCAGCCTAACACGCAGTCACATGTGATCGTGAGAGTTCTCCAGTAGCATGTAATGCAGGTCATGTGACCAAGAGCACGTGATTGTGCGAAGGAGCAGCCTTATAAGGTCAAGCCCTAGGCTAAGGTTAATAGTTCTTATACGAGTATTCCCCGGCACTTGTGAGGTCATGTGATGTGGCTGGATCCCCGATGGGATCTTAGATCAGTACCCGATGATATCTCTAATGGAGATTAGGATCTGATCTGTGGCAGAGATCTAGATAAATCTCCTCGGCCTCTAGGCAGCCATGTCATTCTCATAGAACCAGGGCAGTGCTTCCCTTCCATTCTCCCACATTCTCATGGTGTGGCTTCTCCTCTCCATCCTATATCCGTGAGGCCCCTGCCTCACTCCTACCACACAATCCATGCATTCCCTTATCTATTACGGAGACAAGCTACTTAGGCTATTGATGTCTATAGATAGCTAACATTAGGGTAGGCTCCCTGTAGTTGGTCCGTGCACCTTGACCAGCAATATATAAGGCAGGGAGTGGTGAGCTGAGGTTTCCTCAGTCTCACTCTCTTGTCTCTTAGTCTAGAGATTATACAAGAGATCTCTATGATCTCCTGGCTGTCCCTCTTTAGGGATCCCCCTGAGCTCTCTAGGGTTGTGCTGGCTCCGACAATCTCTCATGCCTAGTTTGGGGCCACTAGTCTAAAAGCCCTAGCAGACATTTAGGAAGGCGCTCACCAAGGTGGCAGTGAAGCACAAGAATATGGGGAGTTCTCCATAACACTTATTTAATGGGCAAGTACTTACTGCCATTAATGGCCATAGATAGCAGTAGATTAGAGTAGCCTTTATGTACTTGGTTTGTGCATGGACCCTAGAAATATATAAAGTAGGGAGTATAAGCTGGGAATTCCCCATACTTGCTCTCTTGATCTTTAGCCCTCTTTTACTAGACTGCTATAGAGGTTGTTAGCTGTTATGCTAGACCTAGATAGGGACTAATGTAGACCTTATGGGATAGGGCTAAGGGAAAGGTTCAATGATGATCAACCTAGTGTCTAGGATGATGGTGCAAACATGAGATGGCACTGTAGTCCCACAGTGAAGATCAGGAATAAGACAAGAATGCTTAGGGCTTGTCAAGGATGAAGGTGATGCCTGCCAATGAAGATTGCAAGTGGGGCTTCCCAGTGAAGGGTAGGCTAAGGGTTTTGACAATATCTAAGAGAAAAAAAGGTGAAATAAGGCAGAAGTAGCATAAGAAACATGGAGAAAAAGATATGCTACTTATACTACAGGGAATAAGGTTGGAACTGAGTTGAATAAGTGAGAAAGAATAACTAATGGTAACTAAATAATTCATGTGGAAATAGATGAAATATGATGGAAGTGGACTATGAGTTATATTTGCTGACAGAGTAGATTATTCTGAAACAAAGGAAGTCTGAGGGTTCCAGAATGTAACAAGAAAGCATTGAAAACATGTGAAGTCTGAAGCTAAGATAGATGAAAAGAAAAAGAGCAGACCAATCATAACATTAGATACTCTGCTGGTTATCACAAAGTCAGGTTCCTGGCATATCTTTCCTTGTCCATCTAGTTAGAGACCACTAGCACAAAAGCTCTTCCAGTAGTCAAGCACAAGCACAAGTTAGGTGTTGTGGGTACTCCCTGCCCTTGCCTTGAATCTTGAGTCTCCTTGGTGAACGTCCTGTCCTTGATACTAAAGATCTGCTGAGGCTTTTGGCTAGTGGCCCCTAACTAGGCAGATGAGAGAAAGGATGAGTTCCTGGGCCCTTGTGTATAAACCAAAGCCAGACAGCGATGAGAGCTGAAGGGGGATCCCATCTTGGGATCAAGCCTTAGATCATGCTATATAATCTGAGCCTAAGTCACAAGAGGGCAAGACTGGGGAAACCCAGCCTTGCATTTCCTGCCTTATATATTGCTGGGATCTGTGCATGGACCAACTACAGGAGACCTACCCTAAACTAGCTATCTGTGAACACCAATAGTGTAAGGTGCTCATGACTAAGGTAATAGATAAGAGTGCATGGATCGGGTGAGGGAGTAAGGCAGTGGCCTTGTGGATAAGGGATGGAGGAGAGATACACCACATCATGAGAATGTGGGAGAATGGAAGAATGCACTGCCCTGATTATATGAATATAGCATGGCTGCCTGGAGGCCAAGGAGATCACATCAATCTTTGCCACAGATCCAGATTCTAATCTCCAAGGAGATATCATTGCCATCTGATCTAAGATCTCATCTGAGATCCAGCCACATCACATGACCTGCTGGTGCCGGGAAATACTCTGAAAGGACTCTAACCTTAGCCTAGGGCTTGCCTTGTTTGGTTACTTGTTTGCATGATCACATGCTCCTGGTCACATGACCAGTGCATCACATGCTCAACAGACTCTCACGGTCACATGCAACCATCATGTTAGGCTGGAGCCATAACATTAGAAGCACTTACCAGAGTTGCTTAAGCACAAAACCAGAACAGGTAGTTTTCCATTTTACTTACCAAGCTTTAATGTAATGTTGTTTTTTGGAAGAATGGAAGGATTTATGGAACTGGTGATAGTGGTATACTTGCCCTTCAACTTTTTTGAACTAGAAAAATAGGTAAAGAGTGCAGAGGATTTCTTAGAGGATTTAGATGGGTTAGATAACTTCTCTTGGTGGTTAAGTTCAGACCTATGCTTTCAATAGCAAGCATCAAGAGTCTAGGCTAGGTGGTGAAGTTCATGGAGGGTAGAGGGCTTGCCAATGTGGAAATATCATTTTTAATTTGGTCTAGGAGGCCATTAAAGAAATAATGTCAGAAAGTATTCTTTGTAACTCCAGACTTGCAAAGAAACCTTGTTAAATTCAACCACATATTTGTTAATATGCTAACCCTCCTTTATTATCAGCTGATCTAATTGGTGCTTGGCATCTTCAACTAGATCATGTGGTCTGAAGTTGATTCAAAGTTCATTAACAAATTCCTTATAACTGTCCAGTTAGAGTAAATGAAAGTTGGGATCTTTCATCAGAAAGAGGTCAGATTCAAATCACTTTGATGCCATGCCTTTGAGGTAAGACTGGGCATAAGTAGAGCAGTTAGTGGCAAAATCTTTAGAACAGTCTTGGAAGTTTAGCTTATATTGGACAAGAAAAACCTGAAGCTTCTGAAAATCAGTTCTGTAAAACTGATCCAGCTCCCAGACTTAAGTCCTTTGTAAAGTATCTGAGGTTTACTAGAAGAGTAGAAAAGCATGCAAATAGTGCTAGCAAGGTTATTGAGAATATGGGTGAGAATGGATTCACTTTCTGGAAGAGGCTTATGGCCTTCTCCATAAACACTAGAGTTACTCTCTAAAAGGATATCTCCAGATTTACCTGAAATATTGGGAAAGGTGCTGTAATTAGTAAATGTATGGAAGGTTTCCAACTTGTTTGAGTCTTTTTTGGCCTGTGCTATGGAAAAGAGGGGCTGTAAAGCAGAATCTGGTGGAGTACAAGCAGAAAACCTCAGAAATGGATGAGTAGCATTCTAAGAGTAGATTATACATTGTATAATCATAATATTGGAAGACAAGTGCAAATGGGAGTTTGAATATACTAGTAAATCTCTTATACACTCTGAATCTTCTTCATGTTATAATGCTAACTTGAAATAAGAGCCAAAAGGAGAAATGAAAGAGATAGAACATGGAAAAACACTATCCACACAGGGGCTAGGGCAAGGATAAGAGAATGGAACTCAAAAGGGCTTTAAGACTAAGGAATCAGACCAGAAAGAGCCAGAGAAGGCTAGTGGCACAAGTGCTTAATGCATATAAAGTATTATACATATGTTAGCAGTAATTAAGGATGAGGAAAAGATAAACAAAATGCTAAATGGGAAAAGTGTCAAAACTACTTAAATTATAACTAAAGCAATATAGTTGCACCACTATTGGACTAATTCTGGGGGTGCTAAAGGATCTTCTAAGCCAAGCATACTGCTAGACTGTAGAAAGACTAGAAAGAATAAACTCTAGGTGCAAGTGCCATTAGAATTCAGGGTAACAGTGAGGTAGAGCTTTAGAACAAACTCCTGGGTTAAGCCTACAGTAATACTTAACCTGTAGATAAGAACTTAGCTCTGGGGGCTTCTAAGGAATTCTGGAGATTCTAAAAGGTCAAGAGGAAGCTTTTCTTGGGTTAAACAGGACTTGGCTTTATTTTATGTGGTGTGCCCTTGCATAATCTGATGTCCTGATTTATGGAGGGGTTGAGGAAAGAAATGAGAGCAGTCTTTTGATCCAACATGAAAAACAGATAAGACAAGAAGTATCAAGTCTAGTTATTATAAGAACAAGCCCTTGGAATTTCCTTAAGAATTCCATAAAGGTCTGGAGTTACTCCAGAATAAGCTAGAAGTTCAGAGGATGAGCTTGAAAGCTTAGTGAGAGTAAAAATTAAGTTCAGATAAGGGGTGTTTTTGTCAATATTCCAAATACAGTATTACACAGAAGTTACAGTACTTATAGTTCTGGAGTAGCAAAAAGATCTAAGCAATAAGAGAAAATAAGACTGGAGTTGTCTCAGAAGTGAAAGTGAATGTTAATGCATTAAACAAAGATATCAAAGATTACAGCATCTAGGCATGTCAAGTTGAAACTGAAAGATAATAAGAAGATGTGAAAGTCTATACAGAAAGGAAAAGAATAAGAGCAGAGAAAGGTACAGAGTTACAATGGAATAGTTCAGAGGAAATAAAGTGAAAACTAAGATATATTAAGTGGCTGAAAATAAAACAAAGCTAAAATCAGAATAGGGTAGAAAGGAAACAAAGGGCTAGAGCAGCTATATTATTGCTAGTGCTGTTATGGCATCTAATTCAAAAAGCAAGGAGTCTATCTTGAGGGGTCCTACACAGAGAAGAAAAAGATTAGGTAACAAGTGCTTTAGACTAGAGAACCTAGTCTGTAGTCTTGCCCTTATATATTGCTAACCATAAGGCCTCTATGAGGCAGCTAACATAAGACTACATATGTAACAAGTGCAAGAAAAGCATAAGCATAACTGGAGTAGAATGGAGTAGTAGCAGAAAGGCCAGAGATACATAAAGGAAATCAAGGACTAGTATAATTCACTGGCTAGTGTGAAGTATAAAAGGCAGCTAAGAACTGAGTCAGAATTTAGGATCCAGAATGTGGGATATAACAAAAAAAACTATAACACTATCTCTTTTCAAGTCTAAGGACTCTAAATAAGCCAAGAATTATAGTAATTTGAAAAATTCGGGTGCTTAACAGTCCAAAGCAGATCTCTTTTTGAAAACTGGCCCTTAACAATAAATCTCATACAGTAAGCAAGAGAAAACTCATAAATCAATAAAAAAGAGAAAAAAAAAGAGAAAAAAAAAAACTATACTGCTGCCTGTACTCATATATTTGGTTTGTTGATGGGTTGGATTATGCATCCTTTTGCTCTGAAAATGACTTTGAAGGGTTTTTTTGCTGGAGTAGTGGTAGTCATGCAGGTATCTGTGTTGTAGTAGAATTATGCTATATATAACACAAATGTGTCATAATGTCATATCCCATATTTTGAACCAAATTCTGACCTGGCTCCTACTTGATTCTCTACTTACTATGCTTGTGCTTTCTCTGCACTAGCATTACTATAGCTATTCTGACTCTCCATTTTCTTTCCACTTTATTCTGTCTTTAGCTTTGCCTCATTTTCAGTCACTTAGTACATCTTAGTTTTCACTTCAATTCCTCCAGACCATTCTGTAGTAACTTCATGCCTTTTTTATTCTTGTTCCTTTTGCTTTCCTATTTTGCCCCTTATATCTTCTTACTATCTTTCAGTTTAGTCTGACATGCTTTGATGCTGTTATTGCTGACATCTCCATTTGTCTTCAAAATGCATTGGCATCTGTCCTTACTTCTGAGACAACTCCAGTCTTATTTCCTCTTCTTGTTTAGACCTTCTCACTACCATAGAACTATAACTACTGTAACTCCTGTATGGTACTATTGTTATGTGACTAGCAAACATGATGGTTTCTAGCATGTGCCTATGGGAACTATTGAGCATATGATCATGCAAATAAGATGTCTATTCAAGAAAATCCTAGACTAAGGCTAAGTTTATATATTCAGAGTATTTTCCTGCACAGGTATTGGTCATATGATGTGGCAGATCTCAAATAAGATCCAGGTACAGTTTGCAATAACATCTGATTTTACAATCTAGATAAAGAATCTGATCTGTGGCAGAGATCTGATAGATCTCCTTGACCTTGCTATGGCCATGTTTTATTTATCTCTGCTAATCCTATATGCTTTCCTTCTATTCTTCCACATACTCATGGTATGGTTCCTCTTCCATTTCTGTCTCTTAATCAATAATGTCACTGCCTTACTTCTTATATCCACTCCATGTTACAACTCTGGAAACCAGAGGCTACACTAGATGAAGTGAACAGAGGATGGAACACTGAAAGAAAACCTAAAGGGGGAGACTGTGCTCTTGGAAGGAGTACCTTCCACCAATGCAAGGCATTTCTCTAGTTTATCAACTCGCTTTGTAAGCCGCATGACTGCAGCAAGGAGGTCTGAAACAACAGGAGAGCTGGTTTTGTCAACAGCATCTCAAGGTGGGGGTGATTCTACTTCTTGTGGCTGAACAGCTGCAGCCTTCTTGTTGTTGGCACTGTTAAAGGTGGATGTGATACCTTTTCCTTTGTTAGCTGTGGCAGCTACTAATGTCTTTGCTCATAATGCTTCAGACACTGTCCGACCTTTCCATTCAGTCATGATGGGACATCTTGCTCCTATGTGTTCTGGTGCTGAACAGTGATAGCATTTTACCTGCTCATTGCAGGCCGAAGAGAGGTGGCCTAGCAAACCACAATTGAAGCAAGCCTTGCATTTTGAGGGTAAATGCCTGGCCTTGTTACATACTCGGCAGTATGTCCCATTCCTAGCTTTCTTAGGAGGGAGCTGTGCCATGACATTCGATGTCCAGAACTTCAATGTCAGAAGTCCATGGTCTTTGAGGGCTTTTCTGACACTGTGAGGACCATAACCTGCACATGCCTGAATTACTGCTTTACAGGTGACCTTTTCAGGTAATGGCCAAACTTTCCAATTCTTTTCTTCCCATTCCTTTATCTCTTTTGATGACATACATTTGTGTCTTGTGTCTTCCAACTTGGGTTGAGCTGGGAATGCAAAAAGGTTTGGCTTCTTGATACCAAAGAAAGACATGTTGTTCCTTGTTTGTTGGTAAGAGTTTGGTAGAAAGGTAGAACTCGAAGGGGAGAATGCTTCTTGGTGAATAACTTGTAAGCATTTGAACAAGGGGATGGTTTAGAATATACCTGGTAGCCTGTACCCTTCTTCTCTGGTTGACCTGCTTGTCAAGGAGAGAGCTGATAGGCTTTATTAAGTGTTACAACTCCGGAATACCAGAGGCTACACCTAGACCTGAAATGGAAGAGGAGGAACACTAGAGGAAACTCAAAGGGAGTGCTCTGAGAGGAGCAACCAAGGAGGAGAAACAATGAAGAAGGACTTGAAGAGTACTTGTGCCCAAGTGACTAAGGGGCCTGTCCTAAAAGAGAGGTATTCCAAAGAAGTGCAAGTAATGTGAAATACAAAGTGATAAAGCCTAGGGCTTTAGCACCAGTACTTGCCCCTTTATATAGCCCCGGGAAGGTGCATGGACCATTGTAGCTATGGCCTACCCTAGTGTGCTGCGTACCTAGTAACCAGTAGCAGTAAAGAAGTACTCATGTAAAGGGAAAGGATAAAGCATGGAGCAGGGATCAGGAAAGAGGCAGTGGCCTCGCAGTAAAGGGATGTAGAATGGAAGAGAAGGGTTGTGGTCATTGTGAGGACAGGGATCTCTGCCACAGATGAGATCACATTCTAGATCTGTCAGATCCGTGGACTAGATCAGATCTGAGATTGGGGAAATCTTGGGCAGATCCAGGGAAGATCTCTAGATGTGTCATGTGACCACTAACCTTAGAAGTACTTGTATTATATACCAGGTCCTAGCATAGGGTTTAGCCTAAAAAGGAATAGGGTTCCCACAATCACATGTGGTGAAAGTGGTAGTTGTGTAGGTTCGCAACACTTCATGTATTCCCCTTCCTTATTTAATGGGCAAGTACTTACTGCCATTGGTGGCCATAGATAGCAGTAGCTTAGGGTAGGCTCCCTGTACTTGGTCTGTGAATGGATCCTGGCAATATATAAGGCAGGAAGTAATGAGCTGGATTTCTCCAGTCTTGCTTTCTTAACCTTTAGCCCACTTTTACTAGTCTGCTATAGAGATAAAGGCACTTCACTGGTCACCTGAGCCCAGCATTATACAGATCTGATATCTCTCTCTTTCCATTGCCTAGTTGGGGCTACTAGTACAAAAGCCTTTTTTTAAACCAGCACAAGCACAAGTTAGAAGCAACCACCAGGGTTGTACAAGCACAAGACCAAAATGGATGGTTTTCCATTTCAACTTCAGTTTAAATATCAATGAAAACACCTCTTGTCTGAACTTCATCCTTACTCTGACCAAGCTTCTAAGCTCACCCTCTAAATCTCCAGATTACTCTGGAGTAACTTCAGGCCTTAATGAAATTTTTAAGGAAATTCTAAGGGCCTGTTCTTATTATAACTAGGCATAATGCTCCTTATCTTACTTGTCCTTTATGTTAAGCTATGAGATGACTCTTCTCTTTTCCTCCAACCTCTCCGTAAATTGGAACACTATGTTATGCAGGGGTATACCATATAAGATAAAGCCAAGTCCCATTTGATCCAATGAAAACCCCCTTTAACCCTTTCTGGAATATCTCCAAAATTCCTCAGAAATATCTGAAGTACATTATTCTCTATAATTCAAGCTCCATTAGGGTGTTTGTACTTAGAATTCACTATCTGGGATTCTTGCTCTATTCTTGGAATACATTTTCACACATGGACAGCATACAGAGATTTAGCAAGAGGTTAGACAATAATAAGGAATATACTGAGGGACAATAAAGGTGATAATGTGAGCTTGTAAATGATAGTGGTAGTACAATAAGGGCAGATAAAGCCAGGGGAAAAGTAACTCTGTAGCAGTTTAAGGACCTGCTCAGGTTCCAGATTACTTAAGTGACAGTTTCTTGCATACTGACAATATCTTGATTTTGCAGTAAGTAGTACTTCTGCCATTCTCATGCTATTAACAACCTCTAGACTTGCTGGATCTTCTTTCTACATAACTGCTGATCTGACATGCTTAGTTTTTGCAATGTAAGCTGGTCCCAGCAAAGCAGCATCTAAAAGAAAAGGGAGGTAAGAAAAAGGATAGGAAAAGAAAGACAATCAAATCCTGTGCATATCCTGGACATAGCCCACAAGTCTTTATGTGGGGCTCTTGTGAGGCATGGCAGACTATGAAAGATGATGCTCAGATTGTGAACTGAGCAGCTAGGAACAAAATGGCATCTAATAGTGAGAAAAGAATAAAGATAAATGAAAGAGAACAAGAAAAATACATGCTGCATTTGCAGCTCTTGCTTGTACTTGATACTCTTCATACCTTGCTATTTTCATGTACTCTGGTGCTACTACCTCTTTTTGAGATCAAAGCATTCTGACTTGATGCACAATAGAGAGCTAGAGGATAAAAACCTGAAAATAATAATAATCAGTTTTGATTTTATTCAAAGAATTTGAGAATTTTGTTAAGTGTGAATGCTGTGCAGTTGTAGCACTGCTCTGGAGCATTGTGAATATCATAGTGTGCTGTTTTCATGTTGATATGCTTGGAATATTGGCAAAGAAGTTGCTTGGCCAACTTAGCATTATTTCTAGTTATAACAGGTACAGCATGATAGGAAGGTGGAGAGAAAGAAACTGCTGGAGTTTCTGAGACCACATGGGTTATGAGCTTGAGGAACTGAATTTAAAATGGTGCCATATCTTGTGGCAACTCCTGAAGGTAATAGGGGCAGAGTAAGTGGTAATAGAGTATTAAGTTGGGTTAGATTTTTAAAACAGAGTACCTCCCCTATGCAAGGTGCTCCTTTCTTCTTATATGCCCCTGTACTTGTATCCTCCTCTAGAAAGTCAATGAAAATCCCTATACAAGTATCTTTTTCTATGTATTCAAAACTAGTTATAGATGCCTCTGTCCTTATTGATAGTGGAGCTCAGATCAATTGCATTGACTGGGAGTTTGTCTTCCACCACAAGTTCCCTACCACCTGACTCTCCACTCTCCTCAACATCTGAAATATCAACTCCTTCCTAACAAGAAGGGTTGCATTATTCACATGTGTTCAATACTTCTTCAACTAAAAGAAGTAGCCCACTCTGTTTTCTGCCATGGCATGGCATGTGATAGAGAAAAATTGATCCTAGGACTTCCATAACTCCAAGCAATAAACCCCACCACTGATTGAATGGCAAACTCACTTACCATCCCCTTTTTTTCTGATCACTTCAAAAAGCTCTACCACTCTGAAGTTTCCCAACCTTCTCTTCAATATCATACAGTCAGGGAAGTAATCCTACCCAATGATGAATATGTCATCTGTTACCTTAAGAGCAAGTTGCTGAACCAATCCATCAACAATAACCTTTATAAATGGCACTTCTCCTGTGTTATTAACTCCTGCTCTGCATTTCTCCCCTTCATTGGTGCTTAGCATCTCTAACTGGATTATGTAGTCTAAAATTGGTCTGAAATTCATCAACAAATTTCTTATAACTATGCATTCAGAGCAAACATAAGTCAGAATTATGTATAAAAAGAAGGTTATGTTATCAAAACTTATTCCAAGAACAAATAGTGAAAATCTAGATGGCAAATTCTGAGTATAATACCCTAAAGGGGCTTGGCTCATGGAGGGTAATATACTTCAGAGACTTCCAAGGAAGTTCAAAGGGATTCAGAAAGGGTTAAAGGTAATTTTTGCTGGATCAAACAGAACTTGGCTTCATCTTATGTGATATGTCCTTGCAGAATCCAGTGTCCTTATTTGCAGAGAGGTCAGAGGAAGAGAGGAGAGCAGTCTCATGGCTTAACACAAGAAACAAGTAGGACAAGAAGTAACAAGCCTAGTTATAATAAGAATAAGCTTTTAGAATTTCCTTAGGAATTTTATTGAGGCCTGGAGTTACTCTGGGGTAACCTGGAGGTTTAGAGGGTGAGCTTGGAAGCTCAGTCAGAGTAAGGACAAAGTCCAGAGAAGAGATGTTTTTGTTGATCTTTAAACTATAGTATCATATAGAAGTTAAAGTACTTATTGAAATGACTACTACTATTATATCCTTGAAACTTGATGATAGCTGGTGAGCACTTTCTTAACAAGCAGTGGTTTTGTGCTAGGACCACTGAGAACTAGGCAAAAGTAAAGAGTCAAGGCCTTGTATAAAGCTAAGGCTCAAGTACACAAGACTAGGGAATCCCAGCTTGCACCAGCCCTTTATATATGCTACAGATATGTGCATAAACCCTGTACCAGTGGTCCATCCTAAACTATGCTACAGTAAGCTGTCCAATGGCATAATGGAAGCAAGTACCCTAGCAGTACCTCATGGCAAGTGCAAGGTATTATGATTGGTCTGTTATTTTTCTTTTTTTCATTATAACTTCAGACTTCACACATATTTTGTTATGACTCTGGAATCCAGAGGCTACACCTAGCTGATGATGGAGGAGGAGAAACACTGGAGAAACCCTAGTGGTGGCTCAGATGAGGAGCAACTGAGGACAACTCTAAGAGATGGAGGATGAAGAGGACTCGGATGAGACATGGGCTCGAGCTTCCTGAGATCTATGCCTTTCCTTGAAGGGCCTGGATTCCTGAGAAGAGCTTTCTCTAAAGCCTAAAACTGCCTAAGCATCAAGTGATAAAGTCTGAGGGACTTTAGCACTCTGGCTTGGCCTATATATACTACTCTAAGGAGTGCACGGACCATGTATATCCGTGTCTACCCTAAAGACATAC
Source organism: Pulveroboletus aff. viridisquamosus (assembly GCA_038088935.1). NCBI lineage: Eukaryota > Fungi > Basidiomycota > Agaricomycetes > Boletales > Boletaceae > Pulveroboletus > Pulveroboletus aff. viridisquamosus. The sequence goes on from JBBPJW010000049.1 coordinate 15,166, forward strand.
AGTAAGCTAGCCAGTAGCATAAAGTGAGCAGTCTCGTGTAGGCCGTAAGGTAAGTGCATGGATTGGAAGAAGGAGTGAGGCAAAGGGCCTCTCGTAAGGTGGCAGAATGGAAGAGAAGTAGGCATGTGATGTGTGAGGATGGAGATCTCTGCCACAGATGAGATCCAGCCCTAGATCCGTCAGATCCATGGACTAAGATCAGATCTATGATCAGGGAGATCCAGGGAAGATCCTTAAATGGCCTCGTGGTCACTAACCTTAAGGAATACTCGTATAGTATATGCCTGATTCTAAAGTAGGGTTTAGCCTGATAAGGGTTGGGATTCCCATGATCATGTGAAGTTGAAAGTGGTCGTTGCATGGTTTGCAACATATTTAACATATTCCTTGTTACATTCTGGAACATTCAGACTTCTTCTGTTCCAGAACTTCTCCTCTGTTAGCAGATATTGCTCATTATCTGCTTTCATCACATTCCATCCATTTTCTCATGGATCACTTAGTTACCTCAGTCATCTACACTAACTTATTCAACTGAGTCTGAACTTTATTCACAGTAGTTTAAGTAGTGTACTTCACCATTCATGTTCCTTATGCTACTTCTGCCTTATTCCACCTTGTTTCTCTCAAGAGCATAGTTGGAACCTCTTAGCCCACTTGCAACCTTTGTTGGCAAGCACCTCTTAGTTTTCAACTGGTCCCAGCATTCTAGTTATCCCCAATCCTCACTGTGGAATTATAGTGCCATCCCATGTTTGCACCATCATTTTAGTCCTTAGGCTAACCAGTGTTGAGCCTACCCCTTAGCCCTAGCCCATACAGTCTATGTTAGTCCCTACCCAGGCCTAGTGTAACAAAAGAAGTAGCATCCCTACTTGTGGCTACCATTGCTATAGTTCTACCACCATTTTACTTAAGATCCCATTATTTCTCAATACTCTCTGAGGAAAGCCTAGAACTCAACCTGTGGAGGACCCTCTAGAGTCTTTGGAACCAGAAAACACTCCTAGTTACCACCCTAGCACCCCAGAAGAAAATCTTCAAGATCTCATCCTTTCTTGTACTGAAGATCAAGAACAAGATTATACTCTAGCACATGAGTTCTCTTCTTTCCTACAGATCCCTTGTGTACTCACACCTCCATCCCCTGCTTCCACCAGACAACAACCTCTTTTCTGCATTCCCCCACCACCACTTCTATCCCTACCATGTCCAACACCTCACCCCCTAGCAAACCCACCAAGCTTTATCTTGGCACTCCTGAACACTTTGATTGCAATCACTCCAAAGGGGAAGCCTGGCTGGACTCTGTTCAGTTCTATCTCTATGTAAATGCCATGGCCTACAACTCAAATGAGAAGAAGATTACCTTTACCCTTTCCTATATGACTAAGGGCTCCACCCTCTCCTGGGCAACCATGTACCAGAAAAAGAGTATTGCTGGTACAGTAGTCTCCATAGGAACCTTCAGCACATTTGTTAAGGCATTAAATGCCACATTCAAGAAGTAGAATACCATTATCACTGCTATTCACTGGCTAGCTAACACTCAGATGCATTAGAACAAGAAAGGTGAATAAACTCCCTTACTTACTGAATATACTGCTGAGTTCCAGAACTATGCAGTACTCACTAATATCAAGGACAATAACATCCTCATTGCCTACTATGAAGCCAAAATTCCCCTCTGGCTATTTTATTGGATTTAAAATCTCAACAAAGTCCCTATTTACATCAAGGACTGATATAAAAAGGCAGTTCACTTCCAGAGAACCTTAGACTATGCCAAGCTCATGGAACTCTGTTGAAAAAACCCCAAGGCTTATGTCTGATCCTTAGTACCTTCTCTACCCCTTAGATTGAAAAAGACCCAAATATCATGGTCATCAACTCCATCAAAGTTGGTAAACTCACTCCCCAAGAATGAGAATAATGCTTTAAGCTCAATCTCTGCCTTAGATATAGAAAGCTCGGACATAACACAGCTTTCTATTCCAACTTTCTCTCTACCCTCAGCTTAAAACCTGCCACTCCCAGGAAATCTGTCAAAAAGGCCACTGCTAAAGAAGAACCCAGGATCAAAGAGGTTAGTGACAGTAAAGTACAAGTGGAAAGAGTTAAGGTGATGGATTTTTGAAATGGAGTATCTCCCCTATACAAGATGCTCCCTTCCCCTTGTGCATGCCTGTACTTGTATCCTTGTCTAAAAAATCAATAAGAATCAATGTACAAGTATTTCCCTCTGCATGCTCAAGCCTAGTTATAGAAGATGCCTCTGTCCTTATTAATAGCAGAGTGCAAATCAACTGTATCAACTGGAAGTTTATCTTCTATCACAAGTTCCCTACTATCTGCCTCCCTACCTCCCTCAACATCTGCAATGTTGACTCCTCCCTAAACAAGAAGGGTTATATCACCCATAGTTGCACTATATTTTTTCAAATAGAAGAAGTAACCCACTTGGTTTCCTACCATGTCATGTCATGCAGCAGGAAAACTCCTATCTTAGGACTTTCATAGCTTTAAGCCACAAACCCCACTGTTGATTAGATGGCAAACTTACTTAGCATTCCATCTTTCTCTAACCAATTCAAGGAACTTTACTGTTTTCAAGCAGCCCAGCCTTTCCTTTGACAGCATACTGTCTGAGAAACCACTCTTCTGTTATGCACTGAAAGATTTCAGTGCCACAAGCTCACAAGAATAAGAGAACAAGGACAGGAGTGATGAGTTAACATGAGTAATATACAAGTGCTCAAGACTGGAGTCTTGAGATGCTAGGGATATAGTATTTATATTGCAGCACACTGCACATGGACCAAGTCCCTGATGGGAACATTTCCATGCATGAGGCACACGGATCATAAAGAAGAGAAGCTGCTTGAGAACCATCAAGAGTCTAGCTTCTTAGAATGAAAGAGAAGAGATGGAAATAAAAAGAAGCACAGGATTCTTGAGACATAAGGCTAACCCTATGTCCTGGATCATGTGATCCGTCACATGCCCTGATAAGATAAAAGATTATATAATCACATGAGTAAGATAAGATAAGATAATGTGATCAAGAAAAGAAAAAATGTGTCATAACATCTTCCCAATGACAAACATGTTATCTGTTACCTTGATCTTAAATCATCAAACTAACAAATTGTTATAACTTGGGATATACTTCTGGGATACTCCAGATATCTCTGGAACTGGTGGGGCTTGGCTTCACCATATGTGGTGTGCTCTTATGCTGGTACTGGTGCCCCAATTTGTGGAACAGTCAAAAGGTGTTGGAAACTTGGTTGAAGGATCAAGAGAGTGCTGGACTCAGGAGAACTATGACACTAGATCAAGGGATAGCAAGGATGGCTTCAAGCAGGGGTCATGGAGACAAGGGGGTTATTAATGTCAATATTCTGACTGATATACAAGATACAGAACTATTGTGCTTATACCTTAGGGGAGTAGGAACTGACTAAGTGTAGTAAAATGAGACAGATGTTAACTTAGAAGTGAAGCAGGTATCTAAATAACTAAGATACAAATGGAGATGTCAAGTAGGGCAATGTCCAATCTTGTCATATTGAAACTGAAGGGTGGCAGGGAGAAGCAAGGGGACAAGGAATATGAATGGGAGGAAATATTGGCATAACTATGAAATAGTATCAGAATGAGTTGGAGTTCAGTGAATGTGAAGTTGTAGGTATAGTAGTGAAAAAGAAGGAACTAGAGGACATGCAACTTAGGATTAACTGGAGTTGCACTGGAGAAAGTGGGAATGGGCTTGAAAGGCACAGAATATAACACAAATTGACAATAACCTTTATAAATAACACTCTTCTCATGTTATTAATGCATGTTCTGCATTCCTTCCCTCTGTGACAGTTGCCAAGCTCATTACCTTCACTGAGCTAGCCATCAAGGCCAAAAAGGCCAAATCCAGCACCATTCTATCCCTTAAGTATGAATAGTTTGCTGCTGTCTTCTCCAATACCCCTAAGACAGTAGACAAACTTTCTCCATCTAGACTCTATGACCATGAAATCAACCTTAAAGAGACCTTCATTTCAAAAATTGGGAAGATCTACTGCTTATTTCCCCCAGAATGCCAAGCCATCAAGGACTTTATTGAAGAAAGCCTTCATGCAGGCAAAATTTGCCCTTCCAACTCCCCTCAAATATCCTCCTTCTTTTTTATTAAGAAAAAAGATGGCAAACTTTGTTCCTGCCAAAACTATAGGTACCTCAATGAACATACTATCCAAGATGCCTATCCCCTTCCTCTTATCTCTGATCTTATTGACAAACTTCAAGAAGCCACCATCTTTACCAAGTTTGATATTCAATGGAGATACAACAATATCCAAATCAAAGACAGATATCAATGAAAAATGGCCTTTATTACTCACGAAGGCCTTTTTAAACTAACAGTGATGTTCTTTAGGCTGAATAACTCACCCACTACCTTTTAGTGCTTTATAAATGACTTGTTCCATGACATGATCACTAAAGGATGGCTGGTCACCTATATGGATAATCTTCTTATCTTTTCCCCTGACACTGATACCCATAGAACATGCACTGTACATATCCTACAAAAAATGGCTGATCTTGATTTCCATCTTAAATTGGAGAAAGATACCTTTGCCTCCTCAGAGGTTAAATACCTGGGCATGGTGATTTGTCCTGGCAAACTTACCATTGACCCTATCAAACTTAATGGCATTGTCAAATGGCCAATACCTCAGAAAGTCAAGGATGTTTATTCCTTTCTTGGCTTTGCTGACTTCTACAAATGATTCATCCTCAAGTACTCCTCTAATGCTCACCTTCTCCTCAATCTCACCAAGAAGCCAGCCCCCTGGTCCTGGATCCATGCCTGCCAAGAGTTCTTCAACTCCCTTAAAGCCCTCTTTCTCTTCCAATCTATCCTCTAGCTCCCTGACCTCTCCTGCCCTTTTGCCATTGCCATCTTCACCTCTACCTTTGTATCTGATGGTATCCTCTTGCAAACAGATTCAAACAGGAATTGGCACCTCTGTTTCTATCTCTCCCAAACCTTCTTTGTCACTGAGCAGAACTACAACATCTATGGTTATGAACTCCTCACAATCATCCATGCCCTTAAGACCTGGCAACAATATCTTCAGGGATTTTTCCATGCTGTATAGGTTTTTACTGACCATAAAGACCTCACCCACTTCCATGCCCCTCAGACCCTTAATTATTGGCAAGCCTGCTGGCTTCTTAATCTTGCAGACTTCAATATCCAGCTCCATTACATTACTGGATCCTCCCTCACCAGTCCTGATGCTCTTTCCTACCAACCAGATCTCTGCCCCACTGACTTCCCTGATAATATCTCAGTTACCACTCTCCTCAAATACCTCTTCTGTTATATTATTGATATGACACTCTTCACCCACATCTGCAAACATGCAGAGATAGACCCCCTCTGCCTGTTCCTTCTTTAAAATTGGGGTAAACCCAGGAATGGCCCCCTATACTTCAAACTCCACAAACATGTTGCAGACTGGAAACTCCATGACAATCTCCTCACATGCCTTAATCATGTCTATATCTCCATAGATGAAGCCCTTCACCAATTCATTCTTTCTCACTGCCATAACCACCCCCTTGCTACTCTGAATATTTCAAAACCCTCAAACTTATCAAACAAGAGTTCTGAAGGTCTGGTATGGCCACCTATGCCCACTGCTTTATTGAAGGTTATGCCACCTATCAACAAAACAAAGTTAACACCCACCCCTCTGCTCCTGCTCTTTCTCCCATTAAATCCACTGCCACTCATCCCTTTCAGATGGTCTCTTGCAATTTAATCATCAACCTCCAATGGCTTTAATTCCCTGTTGGTTGTGGTCAACCATGGGATTATAAAGGGGGTAATTTTATGCCCTATCAAGAAAACTGCCACTACTAAGCATATTACTAGCCTTATTTTCCACACAGTTAACCTATGATTTGATCTTTATGATAAAATCATCTCATATAGAGGCCTCCAGTTTGCCTCTGCCTTTATCAAGGAGCTTGGTAAACTTCTCAACTATGACCTTTCCCTCTCTACTATATACCATCCCCAATTCAATGGGAAAACTGAATGAGTTAACCAGGAACTTAAAATCTACCTCCACATTTTCTGTGGAGCTAACCCTTTCAAATAAGCAGAACAAATCTCCCATGCAAAATTCATTCACAATTGCCACTCCCACTCTATCACCAACCAATTTTCATTCTATCTCATGTTGGGATATTGTCACATCCCATGTCTTTCAAGCCTATTCCTGCTTCCTCTGGTGCAACTCTGGTTAATTCTAAGTTGCATACCCTCTAGTCCCTTCTTTTTCACTACTATACCTACAACTTTGCATTCACTGAACTCTGCTTCATTCCAATACTATTCTGTAGTTATACCAATATTTCCTTCCATTCCTGTCCCTTGTTCCCTTGCTTCTTCCTGCCATCCTTCAATTTCAGTATGACAAAATTGGACATTGCCCTACTTGACATCTCCATTCATATCTTAGTTATTTAGACACCTGCTTCACTTCTGAGTTAACATCTGTCTCATTTCACTACACTTAGTTGGTTCCTGCTCCTCTAAGATATAAGTATGATAGCTCTGTATCCTGTACATCAGTCAGAATATCAACATTAGTGACCCCTTTGTCTCCATGACCTTCACTTGAAGCCATCCTCACTATTCCTCAACCTAGCATTATAGTTCTCTCAAGTCCAGCACTTTCTTGGTCCTCCAACCAAGTTTCCAACATCTTCTGACTGTTCTGCAAATTGGGGCACCAGTACCAGCATAAGGGCACATCACATATGGTGAAGCCAAGCCCCACCAGTTCTGGAGATACCTGGAGTATCCTGGAAGTACATTCTAAGTTATAACAGATATAAACCTTATATCCTTTCCTTAGTAATTCCTAAGACCCTTATGCCTGCAGTTGCTAATAGATTAAAAAATCTGACAGCCACTAGATATAAAGCCCTTGCAGCCCATGACCTTGCCCACAAAACTATGGCATTTTGTATCCATTCAAAGTTTACCCCTTTCTCCATAGGATCTAAAGTCTGGCTCAGAGCCAGAAACCTCAAATGTTCCATAGTCAACCCCAAGTTCATGCCCAAATGTAAAGGTCCCTTCACCATCACAGAGGTACTATCTCCCATCACATACTGCCTTTGTCTTCCTACTTCCTGGAAGATCCATCTGATCTTCCATGCTTTATTGTTGTTACCCTATTGCAAAAACAATGCCTACAGGAAGAACTTCCCAGCTTCACCCCTGGACCTTGTAGAAGGTCAAGAATAATATTAAGTTGAGTGGATATTAAAACATTATGGCTTATCTTCTTCCCACTCCTTCCTAATCTGATGGAAGGGTTACTCAGCCAAAAAAAACTTATAGGAACCTGAGTCCAATCTCTGCAATGCCTCTGAACTCATTAATACATATGAATGTCATCACTTCCTCATTTCTCCATCCTTAGCCCCCTTATATCCCTGCAAATTACCTCAGAAACTGTGCCCCAAGAAATCCAAGCAATAGTCATGTCTTACAACTTCACCTATTGCTTCTGTTCCACCTCTAACTTTGCCACTGACCCCATCCCAGCCACTGCTCCCACCACCATGTCCTTCAATAAAACCACCTACCAGCCCTTTTCCATCCATTCCTATATTAACTTAGATTATATTATAGAATTTTCTGCTGATTCCTTCCCTATTTCTTCTTCCCAAGCCTCTCTTATTGAATCTCTCCATCCTAGTGACCTTATAACTTTTCCTCCACCCAGTACCTCTGACTCCAAATCTACTGCACTTGCCAATACCCAGTCTAGTCCTCTCTCCATTCCCTCTCCCACTCTATATTACCATGTCCTGCCCCTCATCATTGATCCCTCCACCATCACCCTTGCTGAACCACTAGTCATCACAGCCATCAACTTACCCATCACCACCCACACCCTTTACTCTAATGATCACTTTCCAGACTACTCTACTCTGGCATGATCATTTATCTTTAATTCACACCTCTCATTATCTATTGGGTCCCACCTTGATATGAACTCCTCCCTGTGGGCCCTCTATATCCTTTACCATCAGATGGAACACATCTGTTATGTACTCAAAGAGTGCCTTCCAATATTTATGTGAACTAGTGTGTGACAGTTATTCAATCAACAAGAGAGCTTTTAATCTAGTTGTCCCTAACTAGGCTTGGAGTTGAGACAAGGATTAAAGGGACTCTGGCTTAAAGGCTGCAGCACTTGCACACCAGAGTAAGGAAAAGAAAGAGAAGGGAAGTCATGATAAGGTGGTCAAGACTGGAAAAACTTCAAATCTCTTTTATCCTATATATATATTGACCAGGGGCATAGCTTTACCACAGGATGAGTAATACTACTATCTATATGCACCAATGGCAGTAAGTACTCTTGTCAGCTAAATAAGAAAAGACATGGAATAAAGGGTAGAGTGAGGAAGTGGCCTTACAAATCAAGGGAAATAGAAGAGGAATTATATCATGAGGATGTGGGAGAATGAAAGAAAAGATACAGGGACAGTGAATATGAATAAGCATGGCAACCATAAAGCTAAGGAGGTCTTATCTGGATCTCTGCCACAAATTAGATCCTAATTGTGATCTGTTAGATCAGATATTATTGGCATCAAATCTAGATTTCATCTGATATCTGCCACATCATGTGACCAATTACCTGACATTGGAGAAATACTCTAATAATAAATCAAATCTTTGCCTAGGGTTAACCTTGTTTAGACAAGCAAGTTCCACAGTTACATAATAAGACTACAGTATTCTGCTGAGCATATAACAGCATTCATCTTATCTCCTTCCTCCTTTAACACTTCATGGAATTCAACATTAAAAATGTCTGCTTAGGGCTTGATATCATCTATTATCAAATTTCATTTGTCCTGGATAATCTTATCTACCAACTAGAGTTTGATGCATTCCTTACTGATGTGAATTGGTTCAAACATGAATTATTAGTGGCTCATCACCACACACTCCCTACCATCCCCTCCTTTCCATTCACATCCTCCTTCTCTTTCTTGCCTGAGAAGCTAGCCACTATTATCCACATTGAACATTGGTGGACTGGCCACCATGGCCATGCCCAACATCTCCCCTTTCATCTTCAGCATACAAAGGGTTGCTTTCAATGCCATGCTCTTAGTCATTGGCATATTAACTGCACCATCTACCAATATACCACCTGTCTACTGTTATGGCTCAAGTCTAACACAATGGTCTCACATGACTGTGAGAATGGTAGAGCACGAGATGCACTGGTCATGTGATCAGTTGCATGTGACTGTGCGAACGAGTTGCCTAATAAGGCAAACCCTAGGCTAAGGCTAAGTCCTTTATTCAGAGTATTCCCTTGCATAAGGTATTGGTTACATGAGGTGGCAGAGATCCAGATGGAATCTCCTTGGCCTCTAGGCAGCCATGCTGCAATCATAGATCTCTACCTGTGCTGTCTTCCATTCTCCCACATCCTCATGGTGTGGTTCCTTTTCCATTCCCTACCCTTGATCCATGAGGCCACTGCCTTACTCCTCACTGTCGCCCCATGTTCTCTTACTCATATATCTATTTAGCTATTGGTGTCCACAGATAGCACTCTTTAGGGTAGACCCTTTGTACTTGGTCTGTGCGCAGATCTTGACAATATAAAAGGCAGGGGGTGCAAGCTGGGGTTTCCCCAGTCTTGCTCTCTTGACCTCTTAGCTGGTTATACAGACTGAACTCTCAGATCTGCTGGCTATTGGTTTATACAAGAGTAGTGGTCTCATCACCTTCCCTATTGCCTAGTTTGGGGCCACTAGACCAAAAGCCCTAGCAGTTATCAAGGATAGGATTAGGAGTATCCACCAAGGTCGCCATGAGTATCAAAGAGTAGCAGGTAGTCTCCCACTTCATCTACAATGGCAATCTGGCCATAATCAGGCTAATTGCCCTCTTTACTGACCTTCACCTAGTCAGTCTGCCTTCTCTTTCTTCTATGGCATCTCTTCCTCCTCACAAAACTTCTTCTCCTTTTAGTGATCTTCCCTTAGCTCCTCTACAGCTCCTCTTATTCCTAGTGTTTACATAGCTCCTACTGCCATGCTTCTCCATTTCTCATATCCCCTCTGCCTTTATATTATATCAATGATGATGATGTCATTGATGAAGTTGGCTGGGGCAACATTATCCCCCACCTCTTTTTTCTAGTTTTTGTGGATGTTCAACTAGGTCATTAAATATACTGGGGGGATAATATTACAATTGGTCTGTTATTTTTCTTTCTTTTATCATAGCTTTAGACTTCACATGTCTTTGACACATTTCTTGTTATGTTCTGGAATATTCAGACTTTTTCTATTTCAGAACTTCTCCTCTGTTAGCAGATATTACTCATTATCTGCTTCCATTACATTTAATCCATTTCCACATGGATCACTTAGTTACCTCAGTTATCTACACTAACTCATTCAACTGAATCTAAACTTTATCCACAGTAGTATAAGTGGTGTACTTTACCATTTATGTTTCTTATGCTACTTCTGCCTTATTTTACCTTGTTCCTTTCAAGAGCATAGTCAGAACCCCTCAGCCTGCTTACAATCTTCATTGGCAAGTATCCCTTAATCCTTAACTAGTTCCAGCATCCTAGTTTTACCCCCAACCCTTATTGTGGGATTATGGTGCCATCCCACATTTGTGTTATGAATCTAGACCAATAGCAAGAGAAAACCATCTTGAGGGGTGCCCAAAACTGGAGGGACAAAAGAATGGCAGCCTAGAGGAGGCACTAGAAAACAAGGTAAACAAGTAAACAAGTGCTCTAGACTGGAAAACCAGTCTATGCCCTTGCCTCATTATATATTGCTATAAAGTGTGCATGGATCAGGCCATGAGAAATACATGAGGTAGCTGGTATACAGAGAACAATGCTAAATAAGGAAATAGGGCAAAGGGAAACTAAATAGGAACCAATGGCAAATAGGTAGTAATTAGTAAAAGAAAGCAAGGCAAAGATAAGGTATGACATCAGAGGGCTAGGCCATGACATCAGAGAAAGTTTAGGCTACAATGAGGTAAAAGGCTATGTTATATGAGGTACAAAGGCTAGATCAGGCTAGATCCAACCTCATGGCATGATAAGATATAAGATGAGATAAGATGAGGTGAGATAAGATCAAAGAAAGCAGTCAAAGATAGTAAATAGTAAAGAGAACTTAGCTTAGAGTAAGAATGAAAAATAGCCCCTAGCTAAGTAGTGCCAGTGTATAACAGTTTGCACCATTGTTCTAGTTCTTAGGCTAACCAGTGTTGAGCCTACCCTTTAGATCAGTCTAGACCATGACATGTGAAGAGGTGAAAGAGTGAAGATGTGAAAAGAGTGAAATTGTAAGAGTTACCATGTCAAATAATATAACATGTAAAGAGTTAAGATAAAAGTATAAAATGAATGAAAATGAAGAAAAGAGAAAAATGAATTATAACACTTATAGTTCTAAAGTAACAAGGAGTATAAGTAAGGAGCAAAGATAAGGCTGAAGTTGTCTTAGAAGCAAAGGCAGGTGCTAGTGCATCTTGGAAACAAATGAAGATATTAGCAATGACAATGTTAAGGCATGTCAAACTAAAACTGAAAGATAACAAGAGATATAAGAGCAAGACAGAAAAGTAAAAGGAACAAGAATGGAGAAAGGCACAGAGTTACCACAGAGTGATCTGGAGGGGATAAAATAAAGAGTAAGATGTATTAACTAACTGAAAGTGCAGCAAAGCTAAAACAGAATAAAGTGAAAAGGAAATGGAGGGCCAGAACAACCATAGTAATGTCAGTGCAGGGGAAACATGAGCATAGTGAGCTTGAAAGACCAGCAGGAACTGGGTTAGAATTGGGTTTAGAATGCAGGATATGACACAGGTTCAAACCATTCCAATGCCATGCCTTTGAGATAAGACTGGGCATATATAACTTTTAAGCAGTTGGTGGCAAAGGCTTTAGAATGGTCTTGGAAATTTAGTTTACATTGGACAAGAAAAATCTGAAGTTCTCTTAGGTCAGTTCTGTCAAACTGGTCCAGTTTTTAGACTTTAGTCCTCTGCAAAGTTTCTGAAGCTTTATTAGAAGAATATGTAAGAATGCAAATAGTGCTAATGTAATTGTCAAGTATGTGGATATAAATGGGTTCACTTTCTGTGTGGAGCTCATGATCTTTCTAAGTATCAGAGGCAATCTTAGAAGAAATATCTCCAGGGTTTCTGGACATATTAGGAAAAATGCCATGATTAGTAGGCATAAGAGGAGTTTTTGACTCATTCAGGTCTTCTTTAGTCTATGCTATGGGAAAAAGAGGCTGTAAAGCAGTACCTGATGAAGCATGAGCAGAAAAACTCAGATATGGTTAAGTAGCAGTTTAAGAGTAGACTATATGTCATGTGATTATAATATCAGGAGATGAGTGCAATGGAAGTTTGAATATACTGTTAAATAGCTGGGCACACTCCAGATTCTCTCCAGAACTCTCTGGAGAAAGGGTTGAACAGGGCTTGACTTTATCTTATGTGATATGCCTTGCACTAGTTCTGGTGCCCAAATTTTAAAAAAAAGCAGAAAAGGGTCAAAGGGCCAGATCAAGTCATAGGAACTTGTGTTCAGAGATGTAAGGATATAAAGCCTGCTCACAAGATAGGAGAAGGTCAGAGAAATAAAGAAGAGAGTACTGAATTATGTTGATATTCAAACTAAGATACAAGATACAGATCTATAGTATTTATATCTTAAAGAAGTAGATTATCTAAAGAAAGAAAGGAGATAAGACAGGAGTTGTCTCAAAAGCAAAGTCAGGTGGCAATGCAACCTGGATACAAATGGAGATGTCAGGGGTGACACTGACAATGTCATGTTAAAATAAAACTAAAGGATAATAAAAAAAGAAAAAAAGAAAAAAAGCAGAAACAGGAAGTAAGATTGAAATAGCTATTAAGTTGTACCAGAATGGCTTAGAACTAAGTATATAAAGTTGTAAGTGTCATTAGATAGATATGAGACAGAGGTAAGAGAAAGCTAAATAACACATAGCTAATAAAATAAGGACAATTAGAGTTGTACTGAAGATAGAATTGAGTTAACTTCATGGGATGAAATATGACAACTACCTCCATTGGAGCATATAAACCAGTAGTAATGTATTTTGGCATGTGCAATAGCCCTGGCATATTCCAAAATATGGTAAATAACATTTTTCAAGATATGTGGGCTCATATATTAATTTATATTGATGACATTATTATTTTCACAAAAGAGAAAACCAGATCTGAGCATGCTCTGAAACAGTGGCTACCATCCTATCCTTGAATCTTGATATTGGAACCAGTAAAAACCTTTACTCAATAGCTGAGGTTTGAACTAGACCTCAGAGAACTAGGCAAAAGTAGAAAAAGTAGAGGAGTCAAGGCCTTGTATAAAGTGAAGGGCTCAAGTGTGCAAGACTGGAGGATCCCAGCTTGAGCCAGCCCTTTATATATGATACAATGATGTGCACAGACCAGGTAACTATAGTCTGCCCTAAAGTATGCCACAGTAAGCAGTCCAATGGCAATAAAAGAGTGAGTACCTTAGCAGTACCTCATGGTATCTGTCAGGTAATGGTGTCATGGTCTGAAATGTTCTATATTTGTGAAATGATTATAACATGCTCAAGTAGTTTAATACAATTTTCAGTGCTTGTGCAAAAACAATTTCTTTTTAAAATCCTCTAAGTATTACTTTATTCAAGAAAAAGTTAACTACTTAGGCATGGTCATGTCTAAATATTGGGTTAAGATACAAATAGGAGAAGTTCAGGTTATTTAAGATTGGCCTACTCTGTGCTCCCTTAAACAAGTTCAAGATTTTCTTGGTTTTACCAACTATTATTGACATTTTATTTTCAGTTTTGCTGACATTGCTCAACCTTTCAATAATTTAACAAGAAAAGACACTACTTTCATTAGAGGGCCTGCTCAGGAACAGGCCTTTTCTTTTCTTAAAAGCATTATAACCTCTGTCCCTTTTCTGGTTTACCCTGACTCTTCTTGTCCTGTTTGGATAGAAACTAATGCATCTGACATTGCTTCTGATACTATTTCTTCTAACCTTGTAAATGGCAAATTTTTAGCTGTGATTCATGTGCTCAAAGAATGGTGCCACCTTCTTATTGATTAGATCAATTTTGAAATTTGAATAAATTATCAAGCTCTGGAGCACTGGTGGCACCCTTAAGATCTCTCTTCTTATTATACTTGCTAGATTGAGCTTTTAATGGAGTATTAGTTTATAATTGTTTATAAACCTGGCATATCTAATGGTTGGGCTGATCTTTTTTCTCACCATGTGAGTCATGGTAATATTCTCTATGAATCAAATTATCATGTTACTATCCTTCCATCTTCCTTTTTTTCCTTCTACTCTATTGGACTTTTTTCTCCTTTCCTTTTTCTGTTACCTCTGCCATTCTGCCCCTTCTTTTTGATAATCTCCTAGGGCTGTGCTATAATGATAGTCAGGGATACCTCATTTATGAGGAAACTAATACTATTTTCATTTTGAAATCTTTATGGAAAGAGTATTATGACTCTGGCTGTGATGAGAGCCAAGAGAAGTGATAACAGATGCAGAACATGGGAAAACACTAACCACACAGGGGCTAGGACAAGAGTAAAAGGAGTATGATCCAAAAAGAGCTTAGAGACCAAGGAAGCTGACCATGAGGAGCCAGAGAAGGCTAGTGGCACAAGTGTTCAAGTCTAAGGAGACTCGGCACTGGCCCTGCCACTATATTAAAGAGACTATAATTATGTTATGATACTTCCATCACTAGTCACAGGGGACAACAATGAACTTTGCACCTTCTAAGGAGATTTTTCTATTGGCCTGGTTAAGCCAAGGATATGAACTCTTATTTAGTAATCTACCACATATGCTCCCTTATAAAGGGTTTGCAAAAGGCACCAGCAGGAAAACTCTTACCTCTTCCTATTTCTTTATTTCCATGAAAGGATATTTCTACTGATTTTATTACAGGACTTCCTTTATCTGAGGGATTCAATACTATTCTGATAGTAGTAGATTGTTTTTATAAAAAGGTTGTATTAATTCCTTATTTCTCAACTTCTATTTTCTTTGCTAATTTGGCAAAACTCTTTTGAGATTATATCTAGTGCAGACATGGTTTTTCTTCTTCTATTGTTTCAGATTAAGGACTCCAAATTGAATCTGCATTTATACAAAAGTTACATTATGTTATGTATGCAACAAATGTGACCTTTAACTGAACTGGACCAGGGAGTGGCAGGGATAACAATAACCATAAGTAAGCTTTTAACACTAGAGCTTCAAACTAGGCAAAGGAAAGGATTGAGCCTTAACTTATATAGAGTATAAGCCATATTTGCATAAGGACTAGGCCTGTAAGATACTAGTAACAGAAGTGGTTAAGACTGGATTGCCCCAAGTTTCTCCCTACCCCTTATATATTAACTACAGATACACACAGATCATATATAGGAAAGGTAACTACCATCTATGAACCAATGGCATTAAGTATGCAGAGCTGATAAATAAAGAAGCATAGGGTAGAGGGTAGAAGTGAGGCAGTGGCCTTGTGGATTAGGAATGGAGGAAGAGAAACCACACCATAAGGATATGGGAGAATGGAAGGGAAGCTCAGGGACAGCAGATATGAATGCAGCATGGCAACCATAAAGCTAAGGAGATTCATCTGGATCTCTGCCACAGATGCAATTCTAATCTAGATCCATTAGATCAGATATTATCAGTATTAATCTAAGATCTTATCTGAGATCCCGCCACAATCATGTGACTATCCCATGAGCAAGGACCTAAGCCTAGGGTTTATCTTGTTATGGCAGGTAAGTCCCATGATTATATGAGGAAATCATTAGCGTTTGCTAAGCACATAATACATTACTTCCTTGACATTATCCAAAAGCTTTCTATAGCTTTTTATTCTCAAACCAATGGGCAGACTAAAAGAATCAATTGAAAATTTCCCATAATAATGCCTATTCTTCTGCTATCAAGGCATCTTCTTTCTCCATTACAAAGTAATATGTTTCTCATCTTAGTTTTGATGTTTGCTTTTCTTCTCACTTCTTTGTTCATGAGCTTTAGCAAACTCATGAGAAAATGGTTATAGCATTGAAAAGTGCTCAGGATTACATAAAAAGACAAGCAGAGTTCAGAAGATCCAAGGCTCCAGCATATGTCAAGAATCAAGTACTTTTATTTAGAGCATCTTATATTTTCATATTTATTAAAAAAGTTGACTCAGTAGTAGATTGGCCCTTATACAATTCTCAACATCTTTCCTAATACTGTTTAACTTCATCTCTCTAAATCTGTTCAAATTTACCCTGAAATCAATATCTCTTGTGTTAAACCCTTTTCTGAACCTCTTTCCTCTCAACTGATTATTTGTTTAGATTCAATAAAAGTTACAGAGAAAGGAAATAAAAAATGGAAGATTCATTGAATTGTTGACTTTCAAGTTTAAAATGAAAAATTGGAGTATCTGGTTCACTGGAAGGGATATAATGTCTTTAACTGAACATGGGAACCAAAGGAAAATCTCTCTCATGCTCCCTTAGCAATTGAGATGTTTTATATTTAAAATCCTTCTAATCTTGTTATCTTCACTATATTACTCTTGTACAGTTTCACAATTCTTTTCAACCTTATGAGAATTTTACCTCAGTCTTCCCATTACTCTTATTTTGTCTGGAATATGAGACCTAAACACAGAATAGTATTATAATGTTTTTTTTTCATTTTTACCGTTTTTTTACTTTTTTTTCACTTTTTACAAGTTATATTATGTGACCCTTTGAACCCTTTACTTTTCACATCTTCACATATCATGATCTAGACTGGTCTAAACTATGATGTTATTATAATATTATGCCTCATGGTTAGTACATGTTCTATTAGTCAGATGCTTTTCTTCTGCCATTGAATGGCTGACTGAGCAGTAGTTTGAGGCAGGCTAGATCCACATGGTCTGTGCATACTTCTATAATGTATATAAAGGCTCAGTCCATAGTCTGGGTTTCTTCCCAGTCTTATGCACTTGAACTCTATTACTTTCTATAAGTTACTTGATTTCTATTTTCCTCTTGCCTAGTTATAGTTGGTCTAGTTAAAGCCAACTCTAGTTATTTAGAGCATTCATCAGGGTAGTAGACAAGCCATCCTCAGTTTTTCTCTAGTTTAATGCATTGCCCATATTATAAGCTTAAACCCAAAAAAAAAAAAAAAAAACACTTTGAGGGATATCCACTGTTATATTTCATATTCTAAACCAAATTTTGACCCAGCTTCTACTTGGTTTTTCACACTTAGTGCTTGCCAGTAAGCTATACTAGTCCCTAATTCACCATGCAACTCCAGTCTTCCCACCACTACTTTACCTCACTCTAGTTACACTTGTGTTCTCTTTACCCTAGTATTATTATTTCTCTGACCCTTCATTTCCTTTCCACTCTATTCTAACTCTTAGCTTTGTTCCATTCCTAGTCATTTAGTTCAACTTAGTTCTTACTTTATCCTCTTCAAACTATTCTGTTTCAACTCTGCACTTTCTCCTGCTCTTGTTTCTTTCTTTTTCCTGTTTTAACTCTTGTATCTTTTTACTATCCATCAGTTTCAGCCTAACATGCCTTGATGCTGTTATCACTGACATCTTCATTTGTCTTCAAGATACATTGGCATCTGCTCTTGCTTCTAAGACAACTCCAGTTTTATCTCCCTTTCTTGTTTAAAAGGTATCTTTTGCTACTCTGGAATCAAAGTACTGTAACTCCTGTATAGCACCATAGTTCAAATATTGATAAAACACTTTCCCCATCTTGATTTTGTTCTTACTCTGACCAAGCTTTCCAGCTTACCCTCTGAACCTCTGGTTCACTCTGGAGTAACTTCAGGCTTTAATGGAATTCTTTAGGACATTCTAAAGGCTTGTTCTCATTATAACTAGGCTTAATGCTCCTTGTCTCACCTGTTCCTCATGTTAAGCCATAAAACTGCTCTTCTCTTATCTTGCAACCCCTTCATAAATTAGGACACCAAGTTATGCAAGGGCATACCACATTAGATGAAGCCAAGTCCTGCTTAACTCAAGAAAAGCTTTCCTCAACCTTCTGGAATTTCCAGACTCTTTTGGAAGCCTCTAGAGCTACATTCTCACGCACAGATTGAGCACCACCAGTATGCCTAACCTCAGAGTTTTGTTCTAAAGCTTTCCTTTGATGTCACTCTAAATTCTAACAGCATTTTGTACCTAGAGTTTTATTCCCTCTAGCCTCCCTTTACAATCTAGCAGTATGCTTGGCCTAAAAGACCATTTAGCATCCTTAGGATTAGTCTGACAGTAAAGCAACTAGGTTTGCTCAGTTCATTCAAGAGTTAATAGCATTTAGTAGCTTTAACACTCATATCAAAAAGAAACCAAGCAAAGAGAAGAAAACAAGTGCTTTAGACTAGAGAATCTAGTCTGTGCCCTTCTTTCTTATATATTTCTAATCATATGACTGGTCAAACTGAAGGTAAATCCATATAAGGTAAAATAGAGAAATAGGGGCTAAAAGCTATGAGTCATATACTATCCTCATTCTAGAATAAGTTCTCCAGATAAACCACAATAGCATCAGCTAAATATCAAAATTCAAAGCCAGATGGAAAATGAACTTGAAATAAAAAATTCCAGCTTGGAAAAGAAAGGGAAAAGGTGTTAATCCATAGACTTATAGATGAAATGAAAAAAAAATAAACAGAAAATAAAAAGGAAACTTATACTCATAAGACCTCTTGTCCTCTTATTGCTTATTCTTATACTCCAGTAATATTTCCATTGTACTCCAGTCTTCCCATATTAACCTGATTTTTACCCTTATTCTAGCATCACATTGTTCTAATAATATACAATGGACATAACATAATTTCAAAAAGAGAAAAAAAATGCTGTTTTTGCCAGGACATGGATATTGAAAGGCAGATAGGAGTGAATGCATGTGCAGGGTTGGATGGAAAAGGCAGAGACAGAGGGAATGGAAAAGAGTTTTTCTATCTTTAGTAGTAACAAGCAAAAAACCTTGTACCTTGTTTTACAAATAAACTTGCATGTTTGCAAAGGCATGGCCTTGTATAAACTGCTGGTGTGACTTTGATAAGATAGAAAAGGCAGGAGGAATGGGATTGGATGTGTCTTGGATAGAACTTATAGGTAACACTGGAACTTGTGGTAATAACACAAGGGAAGGGTAAAGTCAGAGGAATAAATGTCTTGATGGCAGAAAGATAGTGGGAAATGGGAACTCATAGTGAAGAATGGTGGTAGTATGATAATTGTCAAGGACATGCATTCCAGAATGAAAAATGTAATTTAGATTGCTTATGGGTGAATATGTTAGACTCTTGGACAAGACTAATAAGGTTGTGCACTGGTTTTTTCTGTACTTTTCTTGTAGCTCATATATAGAACTCATAAAGGAGGAATGGATACCAGTAGAGATAACTAAGGTTATCTTCTTACCCTTAGTCATGTGAATGTGACTCTTTTGGTGCTAATCAGCTCTGTGTGTTATAGCTCAAGCCTAACACGACAGTCTCACATGACCATGGGAACTGTAGAGCACGAGATGCGCTGGTCACATGATCAGTTGCACGTGACCGTGCGAACGAGTTGCCTAATAAGGCAAACCCTAGGCTAAGGTCTAAGTCCTTTCATATATATATATTCAGAGTATTCCCTGGTACAAAGTATTGGTCATAAGACACTGTGGCTGGATCCCCGATGGGATCTTAGATCTATCCAATGATATCTCTAATGGAGATTAGGATCTGATCTATGGCAGAGATCCAGATTGGATCTCCTCAGCCTCTAGGCAGCCATGCTGCAATCATAGATCTAATTCTATGCCATCTTCCATTCTCCCACATCCTCATAGTGTGGTTCCTCTTCCATTTCCATCCCTTGATTCCATAAGGCCACTGCCTCACTCCTTATAGCCACCCCATGCTTTCCCTCATCTATCTATTTAGAGGCAGGAGCTACTTATGCTATTGGTGACCACAGATAGCACACATTAGGGTAGACCCTTTGTACTTGGTCTGTGTGCATCACAGCACAATATATAAGGCAGGGGGTGCAAGCTGGATATTCCCCAGTCTTGCTCTCTTGACCTCTTAGCTGGTTATACAGCCTTCTTCATGACAGAGCTGCTGGCTACTGGTTTACACAGGAGTACCAAGGTCTCAACAACAAGTCGCCTAGTTAGTAGCCACTAGCCACAAAAGCTACACAAGGTCTTAGAAAGGAGCATTCACCAAGGCAGTCTCAAGTATCAAGGCATAGTGGGTAGCTTCCTGCTTCACTGTGCATGCATTTTGATGCAGCTAAAGGACCAGAAATGATGGTGCATCTGAGGAAATGGAAAAATATAAATTCTGGAGAGATAAGGGTACTTGGAGTAACAATCTGTGAAGGCATGTGCTCTGCAGATCTTTACTTGAATAGAGCTTATAGTATTGGCAGGCATAAGGAAATGCATATCAGATTTGAGAAAACCTGTGTAATGTGAGATAGGGCTAGTAATTGCATACCAGGTACCTCTTAACTCATATGTCCAACTTATGAAGGGTTGGGCAGAATAAAAAAGGGGATGGTAAATGTTAGAAGTATGGGTCAGTGATGTTGGAAATAAATGAATGAAAGAAAACCAGCAGGAAAGAAAACTCCAGAAAATGAAATACAGGGAAATTAACAGGATTGTGACTCTTATTCTAGTCTGGGAAGAACTCTGAAAACTGAAAACAAGTACTTAGCAATGTGTCAACCCTTATTCCAGCATTAATTATGACTCTGATCACAGTATTGATAAAGAAGCTCTATGTCATATCCTGCATTTCAAACCCAATTCTGACCCAGTTTCTACTGGTCCTTCAAGTTCACTATGCTTATGTTTCCCCTGCACTAGCATTACTACAGTTGTTTTAGCCCTCCATTCCCTTTCCACTTTATTCTATTTTAGCTTTGCCATATTTTCAGTCACTTAGTATATTTTACTTTTCATTTTGACCCCTTCAGACCACTCTATTGTAACTTCATGCCTTTTTCTGCTCTTGTTTCTTTCAATTTCCTGTCTTGCCTCTCATATTACTTATTACCTTTCAGTTTTAGTCTAACATGCCTTAACACTATCATTGCTAATATCTCCATTTGTCTTTAAAATGCGTTGGCACCTGCTCTTACTTCTGAGATAACTCTGGTCTTATTTCCACTCCCCACTTATACTCTTTGTTACTTTAGAACTATAAGTACTTTAACTTTTATATGGTACTATAGTTCAAATATTGACAAAAACATCTCTTATCTGGACTTTGTCCTTACTCTGACCAAGCTTCTAAGCTCACTCTCTGAACATCTGAATTACCCCAAAGTGACTCCAGGTTTTAATGGAATTTCTAAGAAAATTCCAAGGGCTTATTCTCATTATAACTAGGCTTGATGCTTCTTATCTCACTTGTCCCTTGTATTGAGCTATGAGACTGCTCTCCTCTCTTCCTCTGACCCCTCTGCAAATCAGAACACTGGATTTTGCAAAGGTATACCACATAAGATGAAGCCAAGTCCTGTTTAACCCAGCAAGAATTACCTTCAATCCTTTCCAGATTTCTCCAGACTTCCTTGTAAGTCTTTGAAGTATCTTACCCCCACATGAGCCAAGCCCCATAAGAATATTTGTACTCAGAATCTGTTATCTGGATTCTTGCTATATGTCTTGGAATAAGTTCTGATACTCTGGTAACTCTTGCTGCAAAGCAGTTTATAGATCTGCTAAGGTCTTTCCAACTGTAATGGTTATGTGAACTCCAACAAATAACTTGCAACAGTTGTGAAAACACTGCAAAACTCCTTAAAAGCTCTTTATCAGTTTTTTGACTCTTGTGAATGACAATGGCAAACTTGATAAAAGGAAAATTGTAAAGAGGACTTGGAGTATTCAGACCATATAACAACAGAGGATTAAAACCCATTGAATAGCCTTCAAAGGAAAAACTTGTAGATATTTAGTTTTTTGAACATGAGCTGGTCCTGAGTAACAATTGATTCTGTAAATAGACTGTAGCAGAGCCTATAATCACTCTGAAAATAATTTAATGACTTGTTCTGGTCAAAAATAGTTTTAGAACATTGCAGTTTACTATAGTTATCTAGCTTGACATGACTTTTTTTAGCAGCAAATAGATCTTAACCAGTTTATATTATGCACTCCAAGATCACAGTGCCAAATGCTCAGAAGAAGTTGTTGGAACAAGAAGTAGCTTTAGGAGTTAACCCAAGTGATATACAAGTACTCAAAGCTGGGAAGCCAAGAGTGATAGAGCTACAGTGTATATATGCTACAGAACCATGCATGAACCAAGTTCCTGATGGGAACTTTCCCATACATGTGGCATGGGCATCAAAAAAAAAAAAGCTTGTATAAGAACCATTAAGGGTCTAGCTTCTTAAATGGAAAAGAAGTAATAGAAATGAAAAGAAGCTATCCAGGGTCCAGGCACAAGGCCAACCCTGTACCCTGGGTTGGTAGACTCATCACATGACCTGATAAGATAAAAGATTAGATAACCATGTGAAGAAGATAAGATAAAGTCACATAATTGAAAAAAGAAAAAACATATCATAACAGTTTAACTGATAGATTTGACAATATCTGTAAATAAAAGATGGCATGAGAATTAATTTTTCAATGGCAGAAAGGCTCAAAAATCTTCATTAGCATCTTGAAACTTTTATAACTAGTTTTGATAATAGAAGTCTATTAACTCTGGCAAAAAAGAATAAAAATTTAAAAGATGGTGATCAGAGAGTATAGTCAAGGAATTGTAATATATGAACTTGCTAGATTTTTCTTGAAAGAGAAAAAGTTGATGAAGCCAGAGGATTAACAACAATTGAAAATAAAGCTAAGGAAAGAAGTAATTAGTAACAATCACACAAGATCAGCACACTATAAAAAGGACCATTAAGCATATCTGTGCACTCAAGGCAAAGCCAGAGGGATGAATCTGATGTATACTTCAATAGTTCAATATTCCCACAGTCCAAATATGCCCCAAAATCTCAGCACTGGCATTTTTATATCCAGTCCCCATTTCAATACCTGAGCTGCATAGGTCACAGTGAGTCCATCAACCACTGAGGTGAGATAATGATGATCATTTCCTGGTAAACCCTTACTGCAGGGAAAAGAGTCAGATAAATGAGCACCAACCAGAAACTGCTCAAAACCACTTATCTATGCCAGCTAAGACTAATAATAATGCAATATGCAATACAGGACACCTAGAGGAAGAAGCTCCCATAATCCACAAGGTATCACACCCAAGTCCTGATAAGCTGCCTACATACCACATAGCCATAAATTACTCAGATGGCAACTTATGATGTGCTGCAATAAAAGATGAACTGAAAGCTTTTGAGAATATTAGTCTATATAAAGAAGTTGATTAACCACCCAACCACAAGATTGTTAACTTGAAATGGGTTTTCAAAATCAAACACAGATCAAATGGTGAGATTGAGTGATACAAGGCCTGTTTAGTGGCAAAAGAGTACACACAAGAGTATGGCCTCAACTATCTTGACATTTTCATACCAGTCACTAAGCTTGCCACCATATGGTCCCTTCTAGCACTCATAGCACAATATAACCTTGAGATTTACCAAGTTGACATCAAATCAGCTTTTCTTAATAGCAAATTGGAGGAAGAGATCTACTTAAGACCCCCTCTAGGCTTCTGCACTTACCAAAACAAAGTTTGGCGTCTTTTCCATGGCCTCTATGGCCTCAAACAAGCTTCAAAAGCTTGATATGATATACTGTATGAGCTGTTTAATTCCCTTGATTTTACCCACAGTAATGCTGATCACAGCCTCTTTCACAAGTGGGAACAAGATCAGTTCATTATCATTGCTGTCTATGTAGATGACAAATTGATCTTGTCCAAGAGCTGCCAGGAGATTGAGAAATTCAAGTGTGCACTATTAGCCAAGTATAAGATAACAGACCTTGGCAAAGCATGCTGGATCCTGGGCATGGAGATTATTAGAGATAGAGGTAAGGGCATGATCTCTCTCTTACAGTATCACTATGCTCAAACTGTTATAATCATTTTTTACTTTTCACATCACGTGACCATGGGACACTTTCATCTTTCACATCTTCACCTTTTCACAATTTCACATTGTCATTTCTTCACATTTTCACTCTTTCACCTCTTCACTCTTTCACTATATCACAAGCCTAGACCATGACATCATTACCTGGCACTTCCCATGTGGAACTGCTAAGGTACTCACTCTTTTATTGCCATTGGTCAGCTTACTATAGCATATTTAGGGCCAGACCCATTTACATGGTCCATGCACAACACTGTAGCATATATAAAGGGCTGGCACAAGCTGGGTCTCCCCAGTCTTGTGCACTTGAGCTCTATGCTTTATACAAGGCATCTAACTCTTCTATCTTCTCCTTTTGCCTAGTTCTCTTGGGTCTAGCTAAAACCCAAGCTCTTAGTATAAAGGTGTTCACTGGGACCAGTTTACTACTTAGGTCAGGATGGCTGGCTTGCTGTTACACAAACTATCCTGGAATACTTTGGAATGGAAAACAGGCATGCCATGACAATACCCATAGATGCCAATAGTAGGCTCCTTAAAGCAGAGACAGCCACAGTTGACATTAAAGCCTACCAGAGCAGATTAGGAGGTTTAATGTTGTTATGCACTGCAAGATTGCAGTGCCAAATGCTTAGAAAAGAAAGGTTTTATAAGCAGCAGCTATAGAGTTAACACAAGTAAAATACAAGTGCTTAAAGCTAAAAAGCTAAGAGTTACAATGCTACAGTTTATATAGTGTTCTCTAGTGTACATGGACCAAGACCCTGATGGAAACTTTCCCATACATGCAGCATGGGAATCAGAAAGAAGAAAAGTTGCTGTATGACCATCAAGAGACCAGCTTCTAAAATAAAAGTGAAGTAAATGGAAATGAAAAAGAAGTATCTAGGGGCAAGACATAAGGCTAACCCTATGCTCTAGGTTAGCTAATCTGTCAGATGCCCTGATAAAATAAAAGATTAGATAACCACATGCTGAAGATAAGATAAGGTCATATGATTAAGAAAGAAAAAATGTGTCATAACACTACCTTCTTTTTAGCTCTTAGATTCCAGATGAGAGAACTACAGATGTGCTTTATGAGTAAAATTGTGATAAGGTTTGAAGGTGTAAGCAAAATCAAGAGGCTGGATACAGAAAAGATAACAGGGCATGAAAGAATGTAATTTGTGGAAAATCCTGTACTAGCTCTGAAGCATTGGCAATATCATTAACTAATTGCCACATCCCATCTTGGGGTGAATATCTCTTCCAATGGACCAAATACTTCAGTTTTCCCTTGTGCATGTGAGAATTTACAATTTCTTCAACCTCATACTCAGAATGCCCTTTCTTAGTGACCATAATGGGATTGGAAGTGATAACTTCCTGCTCTGGCAGTGGAGAATGAAACTTCTTAACCTGACTGATATTAACTATGGGATGAATTTTCATCTCTTTTAGTAACTGCAACTTGACAGCATTGGATAACATATCAATTACTTTGAAAGGTCCCAGCCATCATTGAGTGAGCTTCTTGAAAGGATAGGGTAAGGAAAGATTCCAAGTGGAAAGCATAACCATTTCTCCAATGTGATAAGAGGCATATGCTAGTTTGGTATTGTATGCAGCCATGACTTCCTGAGCTTTTTCCAGAGAGTAAGTTACCTCTAAAAATAATTTTTTGAGTTGAGCTGCAAACAGTATAGATGGAAAAGGTCCTTCCAAATCCATATGAGGGGTAAATCACTTGATAATGGAAAAAAAACTGGTCTTAGTAATGAAAGAAAAGGAATTGTTATAATGGAATTCTGCCAATTTGACCCAATCAACCTGTTATATGCTCAGCAGAACACTAACAATCTTGTTATGTGATTGTGAGACTTTAATGCCAAAACAAGAATAATCCTAGGTTATGGTTTGGTTCTTATTTCAGAGTATTCCCCATGTATAAGTATTGGTTACATAATGTGGCAGATCTCAGATGAGATCTAGATTAGTATTGATCTGTGGCAGAAATCTAGATGGTGATCTTCTCAACTTCATGGTGGCCTGGCTATATTTGAAACAGTGACTGCCATCCTTTCCTCAAGTCTGAAGTGGTACTGGTCCCAGTGGATGCTTTCAATACTAAGAGCTGGAGTTTGGTCTAGACCCCAGAGAACTAGGCAAAAGAATAAGAAGGAAAAGTCAAGTGCCTTGTATAAAGCCTGAGAGCTCAAGTGTGCAAGACTGGAGAGTTCCAGTTTGTGCAAGTCCTTTATATATTCTACATAAGAGTGCACAGACCATGTAAACTAGTCCAGCCCTAAGTATAGTATAGTAAGCTGACCAATAGTGATAAATGAGCAAGTACCATAGCAGTCCCTCATGGAAGCTGCCAGGTATGATGCCATGGTCTAGAATGTGATTAGTGAAGATGTGAAGAGGTGAAGATGTGAAAGTGTGATAAAGTGAAAGCATGAAGATGTGAAAAGGTGAAGAGTAAGAAGTGTCCCATGGTCACGTGATGTGAAAAATAAAAAGTAATTATAACAATATTCATATCTGCCTTTATGAGTATGCTTTCCTTCTATTCTCCCACATCCTCATGATGTGGTACTCTTCTTACATTTCTGATTCACAAGGCCACTGCCTCACTTCTATCCTCTACCCTATGCTTCTTTATTTATCAGCTCTGTGTACTTACTGCCATTGGTCCATAGATGATAGTTACTTTTCCTGTACTTGATCTGTGCACATCTGTACATAATATATAAGGGGTAGGGAGAGACTTGGGGCAACCCAGTCTTAATCACTTCTGTTACTAGTGCCACAAGCCTAGTTTTCTTTTAGAGTGACTCATGCCCTATATGGATCAAGGCTCAGTTCTTTTCTTTACCTAGTTTAGGGCTCTAGTTTTAAAAGCCCACTTGTTATTGTTGTTATCCCTGTTCACTCACCAGTGTTGGTTGATTTAAAAGTGCACTCTTTAAGTACATAATACAACCCAATCTGTCTGTTTTTTGAAAATGAAAGTACAAAGGTACTTTTCTAGTTCCTAATCAATGCACTTGATTTGGCCATTGGTTTGGGGGTGATGAGCTGTAAAAGTCTTGGGAGAATTATAAAGTGCCTTGTGAAGCTCTTGTTACACTTGTTCCAGGTAGGAACAAGCATAGACCTTCAGAAGAGGAAACTAGGCTGGGGGTAACTAGGAGAGCTTGATGATGGTCAGCTCTGGGAGTGGTGTGACTTATAGGGATGACACTGACTAAGACTTGATGATGGGGTCAAGGATACTAGTGATACTAGGCTAGTAGATTGACTGGGGTTCCCTCTTATGCACTAATGCATAAACTAAGAGTAGATTGCAAGGTACTAAGTACAGTGCAGGTAATAGGAAGGTATAAGTAGCATAAAAAGAGAGAAGAGATGAAGTATGCTACTTTATAGTACAGTGAATAAGGTTCAGACTCAGTTGGATAAGTTATTTGAGATAACTAATGATTTGTGTGGAAATGGATGAAATATGGGAGAATCAGGTGATGGTGTCATACCTGATAACTAAGTATGAGGAAAGTGGATCATGTGTAATATCTGCTGAGTCAGAGAATGTTCTGAAACAAAAGAAGTGGAAGTTCCAGGACATAAACAAGAAAGCATCTGAGACACGTGAAAGTAAAGCTATAGTGAGAGGAAAAGAGGAAAAATAGTGGGAAAATGTAACAGCTCTCAGATAAACTCTGAAACAAACTGCAGCCCTCTATCTGAGACTAGAGAGTGGAGAAGGCCATGACATAATCAAACATGGCCTTGAAATAACTCTGCTAAACCTAAAGAAGAATGAATAAATAAATATGGAACAAAAATGACTTCTTTAGAAAATCTGACCACCATTACCAAGATACTATCCTTGTCCTGCACTAGTGGTAAACCTGTTATTAGATCCATCAAAAGATCCATCCAGAAACTGGTGGCTGCTGGGAAAAAAAGAATTTGGGAGGTTTGTTCTGATTCAGTGGCCATTGCACAGGTTAAACAATGTTAAATATACATAGCAATATTCTCTTTCAGTGATGGCCAAAAATAATATCAAGTAAGAAGTTGAAAGATATGGTTTTGTCCAGAATGACCACTCAAAGAAAAAGAATATGTGAGATGAAGTAATTTAAAACATAGAGGTTTAGGAATAAAAACTTGATTGCATGAATTTTTAAAAACTCTGTAATCCTCATCATAATACCAGGAAGAGGGAAGGGTAAGGGAGCATGAATAAAAAAAAACATTAGTGAAAAAAGAAGAAGTGTCAATAGATCAAACAAAAAGGGCAGGAGAAAGCAGAGTAACATTTTTATTGAGACCAGCTGGAAGGGCATGATTAGATTAATGTGAGAGAGCATCCACATGACCATTAAAAGTACCCAGTTTGTGAACAAAGACATAATTAAAGTTGGAAAGAAATGCTGGCCACTGAGCTTGATGAGAAGACAAGTCTTGTGGTTTGCATCAATACTCTAAATTCTTATGGTCTGTCCATATTTCAAACTTGGGCTGATCAATGATGTAATGACACCATGCTTTCAGGGCTTAAATGACCACAAGAAGTTCTTTATCATAGATAGGGTAGTTTACTTCAGTGGGGAGAAAAGCTTTGAACATATACATAGCAGGGTGCCATAAACTGTCAGTAAGCTGAAAAGAGAGGACAGTACCCATGGCAGCCTGAGATGCATCAGTTTCAATGCAAAGAAGATAAGAAGAATCAGAATAAATAAGAAAAGAATCAAAGGAAAGAAAAGTCTTAAGGGTTGCAAAAGCATAAGAGCAATCCTCAGTTTACTTGAAAAAAAGGTTCTTGCATGTAAGTGCATGTAGAGGACAAGCAATGGATGCAAAATTGGGAATAAAGCAATGATAGTAATTGGCTAAATCTAAAAATGATTGAACTTGTTTGACTATGCAAGGCACAGGCCAATCAGTAATTGCCTTTATCTTGTTGAGTTGTATTCATACCCCCTTTTTAGATACAACCATGCTCAAATAGTTAACCTTGTCCTGTGCAAAATAACATTTAAAAGGTTTTGAAGAAGAGATCATGATCCTATAAACACTGCAGAACTTCTTGGATAACTACAAAATGCTCAGTGCATGATTTATCCTTTGTAAAAATGATAATATCATTGATATAAATGAGCACTTCCACCCACATATCAGTGAAGATGTCATTAACCATGGCTTGAAACATGCCAGGCAAATTGCACATGTCAAAATACATTACCAAAGGTTCATAGGCCCCTAGTGATGTGGTGAAGGCTTCTTTCCATTTATTACCTTCCTTGATCCAGATATTGTTGTAGCTTCATCTGAGATTCAATGTGGTGAACAAATTGGCTCCTTGTAAATGGTCAATTAGAGTAGAGATCAGGGGTAAAGGATAACTGTTTTTCATCATGGCCTTATTGAGGTACTGGTAATTGATTACCATCCATTTTCCTCCATCTTTCTTTCTGATGAAAAATACTGGGAATATTTAAGGGAACTTTGAGGGGCAAATATATCTCTTAGTGAATTCCTTTGCAATGAATTCTCTGACTTCTTTTATTTCTTTCTCCAGAAGAGGAATAATATGACCTTTTTTTGATATGAGGTTGTCTTTTAAGTTGACCACATGATCCCATGGCTTTCTTGTTAGCATGCATTCTGACTGCTTCTGCAAAAATACAGTAAGAAACTTCCATACCTCTGAGAGAAGCTCCTTTTGTAAATTGTTATCTTCCATAGTATTGATGTGTCAAATATAGCATTTATTGTAACACATTGGGAATACTATGATCTTTTGGACCCAATCTATGTCAGGATTATGTCACTTAAACCAATTATATCCAATTAGCATATCCAGCAATCCAAAATAGGAAACCATTGCATGAATCTGCTCTTGGTGCCAGACATTATTCTTGTCCTTGATGGTGATATAAAGCACTACATAGTTAGTAATATATCTAATTGCTCCTTGAGTTTCATCAGCATTGAAAATGGTGAGGAACTGATTCAAGGGTTTTTCATAAAGTCCATGTTTCTACACATACTTCTGATCTATGAACATAAGAGAAGCTCCTGAATCTAAAATTATGTCAGTAAAACCACATATGTGTGCTTGTATTCCTTCAGTTCCTCTAACTTCTCTGATTACCTTTACTCCAAGTTGAAGTTCATCTCATTATTTTCTTTTGAAAATTAGATCTAGGGATTTTCTTTCTTCAAAGCCTGTATACAAATGTTTGTTAGTACCTTCAATGGAAGAAATTAAGCACCCATCTGCTGGGGCCACACACAATCAAGATGCCTTTCCAGCATAAAAACAAGTCATATTGGCCTAAAGGCAATTTGGAACAAACTTTGAAAAAGATAATACATTATTAGGAAGTACACCACCTAGTTCTACATACTTCCATTCTCTTTTCCCTGCCTTGCCTCATTCTTAAAGATATTCTTAAAATAAGCTTAAGCTTCTTCCATCAAGCCCCAGGAGGTGGCAGGAATCTCCTGGAAGCAAGCCACATCAGCCATATTATAGACTGGTCCTATAGCTTCCAGTTCTGTTATATACCACCTGTTCTCATTCAGAGGTGAAAACTCTCCAAAACAAATCAGCTGTACCTGCTGCTATCACTGTTAAGTAGGCTGCAGCTGTTGCAAACCAATGCAATGATCACTTTCACTCTCACGTGATCATGGGAATCCCATCCCTTATCAGGCTAAACCCTAAGCTAGGACTTAGTATCTTTTATGAGTATCTCTAAGGTTAGTGGTCATGAGATACATCTAGGGATCTTCCCTGGATCTTCCCTGAATCTCCCCGATCTCAAATCTGACCATCTCCATGGATCTGACAGATTTGCAAGGTGATCTCATCTGTGGATTGAGATCCCCATCCTCATTGTGACCATGAGCCTTCTCTTCCATTCTGCCACATCTTACGAGAGGCCACTGCCTCATTCCTGATCCTCGCTCCATGCTCTTTCCTACTTTACTACATGAGTGCTCGTATACTGCCATTGGTTACTAGATAGCAGTACTATAGGGTAGGCACTTAGCTACATGGTCCGTGCACTACCTAGAGCAGTATATAAAGGCCGGGCACTTGGTGGTAAAGTCCTCAGACTTTATCACTTCGTCCTTTAGGCACATTAGGCTTAGTAAAGCTCTTCTCAGGAAACCAGGCCCTTCAAGGCATAGGCTCTTAGGAAGTTCGAGCATGCATCTCATCCGAGTCCTCCTCATCACTACTCATTAGGTCATTCCTTGGTTGCTCCTCATCTGAGCCACCATTAGATTCTTCTTCATGTTCCTCCTCTTTCATCCCAGTCTAGGTGTAGCCTCTGGTTTCCAAAGTCATAACAGCAGCTACCTTTAAGGAAAACAGGGGGACATTATTGTACATGCAGGGTTTTAGGGGGCCTTGCAGTCTCTTGCCATGTGACTGGGTCTGCCACAATTAAAACAAGTTAGTGAAGGCCTGATGGACCTTGCATTCTAACAATCTACTTCCATGGGTGTACCACACCCAGGTTGGGTACCAACAGTGGTAAAGTGAGGAGGGGAAGGAGAATGACTTGGATATGGTGGTTGCAAATATTGAGATTGATAGGATGGATGTGGTGTTATAATGCATTTTTTCATTTCCTGATCACATGATCTTATCTTATCTTCAGCACATGGTTATCTAATCTTTATCTTATCAAGGCACATGACAGATCACATGATCCAGGGCATAGGGTTAACCTCATGTCTAAGCCCCAGTACTTCTTTTCCATTTCTGTTACTTCTCTTCCATTTCAGAAGCAGAATCCTTGATGGTTCCCATGAATGCTTCTCTTCTTTTTGATCCCTGCATCTCATGTATGGGAAAGTTCCCATCAGGGTCTTGGTCTGTGTGCAGGATGCTATAGTATAAATACTGTAGTTGTAGCATCTCAAGACTCCAGTCTTGAGCACTTGTACTATACTTGTGTTAACTTGAGAACTCCTTTCTTGATACATTTCCTTCACTTTGAGCATTTGGCACTACAAACTTGTGGTACATAACATGTGGGGAAGAACCTTGATTTCTGAATAAGAGATATTTAACTGTCATCTTCTCAAATATTCAGCCTACTTGATGAAAGTAAGTAAACATGTTGAGATATTGACCATTGTCATTATCCATCTTCACTTTCTTCCAAAGAAGATCAAATTTGTTAAGAAAGTCATTGATTTTCCTTCCTTGTTGGCATAAGGCTTGGAGCTTCTTTAAACTCTGATGAGTAAGCTCCTCAATTCAGAAGTGACCTTTGATTTTTGCTTGCAGATTCAACCACAAAGGCTATGCTACATCTCCCAAGGTCCATCTTGTCCTTTGGCCATTCTGCCAAACCTTTTAATTCTCCAGATAATTATACTCCATAAGGATTAAAGTGGCAAAATCATCTGCCAAATCCTTTATCCTTGACAACACCACTATTGTCCTTAAGTGGTTGTTTTTTCATTCCTGCTCTCTTATCCATACTCACAGGCTAATTCACCACTGCTTCCACTTTTTTCTATCACCATCCCAACTACCTGGGCCAGCAACTCTCCTTGTCATATCATTCTTTGAATAAAGCAAAAGCTCCACCATTTGCTTAATTAGAGCCATAACATCTGCTTGCTCACCAGCCATAGCTAGAATGCAGAGTAGGTTTCCTTAACTGATCAGCTGGTTTAAGCAAACAAAGTTTCTGAGGTGCAAACTTCCTTATATGGGCAATTTTCTTTTTCCTGTCCTTCTCAATTACAGTTATTTGTTTCTTTAAAAAATGAGCAATAAGAACATTGTAGTAACATGCAACCTCAAAGTTCCTCTTTAGAGTCTTTCTCTTTGCTTTGTTATTCCAATAGCAGCATTTCCTTCTAGTCATCTTCTTTACTAGTTATTCAATCTTCTCTTGGATGAACTTGCCCAAGTAAACTTCTTTTGCTACTTGATCTTCCAGTCTAGCCTGAAAGTGGCTAAATTTCATCAAACAGATACTCTCTTCTTGCCACAAGAACAACTCCTTCTATAAAAAATAAAAAAAATAGCACTTGAAGTGCAATAATGAGGAAAAAGGATGTATGAAGCTTTGAGTAAGTGTTATGCACTGTGAGATCACAGTGCCAAATGCTTAGAAAAGAAGGGTTTTATAAGGAGCAACTATAGAGTTAACACAAGTAAAATACAAGTGCTTGAAGCTAAAAAGCTAAGAGTCATAATGCTACAGTTTATATAGCATTCTCTAGTGTGCACAGACCAAGACCTTGATGGGAACTTTCCCATACATGTAGCACAGGGATCAGAAAAAAGAGAAGTCACTGTGTGACCATCAAGGGACCAGCTTCTGAATGGAAGTGAAGTCTCCATGCTTGCAACTTGGCCCAATCTCACATTTGCAGTGGATATACTGAGCAGGCATACTGCCATACCTGGTGAAATCCACTATACAGCCCTCAAATGCACTCACTGCTATCTACATGGAATATTCAACACATGACTCACTTACAAAAGGTCCAATGCCTTCAAACTATTGGGCTATGTGGATGTAAATTGGGCTGGAGACATGAATGATTGAAAATCCATCTTGAAATGCATTTTAATGCTAGCAGGTGGTGTCATTACTTGGATCTTGAAGAAACAGAGCTCTATTGCCCTGTCAATAACTAAAGCTAAGTATATGACAGCAAACATAGCCACAAAAGAGGCTATATGGCTAAAGATCTTATTTTTAGAGCTTGCACCTTCTCTCATGTGATCTGCCATCATTATTTCAATTGACAATCAATCTGTGATTTTATTAGTGAAAAATGCAGTACTCTGTAATCAGACAAAGCATATTACTATTCAGCATCATTTCATCCATAAGAAGATTGCAGCAGAAGATCTTTCACTTGAGTATCTCTCCACCAATGTGCAGATCACTAACATCTTGACAAAGGCATTGAGTCAAAAAAAACACATCCATTTTACAAAGGGAATGGATTTGATGCTATAAAAAGAAATGACTTGATAAGTGGATATATTGAAATTTTATTCTATTTATTTCATTTCTCTTCACTCTCCTTCTATCTTATACTTTTATATCTCTAGGC
This sequence comes from Pulveroboletus aff. viridisquamosus, assembly GCA_038088935.1. Taxonomy (NCBI): domain Eukaryota; kingdom Fungi; phylum Basidiomycota; class Agaricomycetes; order Boletales; family Boletaceae; genus Pulveroboletus; species Pulveroboletus aff. viridisquamosus. The sequence goes on from JBBPJW010000049.1 coordinate 49,555, forward strand.
CATTCATTCCTTGAGATTCCTACTTTCCTTCCTGTTATACTCCTAGCATACACTAACAGTCTCAACACATGATCATAAGACTTCTATGTCAAAACAAGGTTAACCCTAGGTTTGGGTTTAGATTCTATTCAGAGAATCTCTGCATATAAGTATTGGTCACATGATATGGCAGATCTCAGATGGGATCTAGATTAGGATTAATCTGTAACAGAGATCTAGATGGTGATCTCCTTGGCCTCATAACAGCCTGGCCATATTTATATCCACCTTTATAAGTATGCTTCCCTTTCATTCTTTCATATCCTTATGGTTGTGGTTTCTCTTTCTTTAGTCATGATCCACAAGGCCACTGCCTCACTCCTACTCTCTGCCCTATGCTTACCTATCTATAGGTTAATGCATACTTACTGCCATTTGTCAAGTAGTGGTAGTTACCTTTCATGTACATGGTCCATGCACATAGCCTGATAATATATAAGGGATAGGGAGAGACTTGGGGCAACCCAGTCTTAACCACTTCTGATCTTCTGATCTTCTAATCTTCTGTTATTAGTGCCAAAAGCCTAGTCTTCTTTCAGAGTGGCTTGTGCCCTATATGGGTCAAGGCTTATTCCTTTCTTTGCCTAATTAAAGGCTCTAGTCTCAAAAGCCTACTCATCATTGTTGTTATCCCTGTCCATACACCAGTGGTTAATGGTTTATGGAGGCACTCTTTGGATGCATAACACTTCCAAGACATATGCTGACCATTTCATTACATAATCATGCCATTTTTTTGACTACAGATACTGTCACATTGTACCTTAGTCTTTTGTTCATATAAAACTGAGGTCTCCTTGTGTATAGGTTAGTTTAGAAGAATGTTTCAGTCTTTTATTCATATAAAACTAAGGTCTCCTTGTATATAGTGTTATATCATCTACAGTGCACCTCTCAAAAATGTTTACTAGTTATATAACAACAGGTAAATTAGACATGTCCAACAGGCTGTATATGAACTAAAGATCATTGCTTTGCATTACCAAGATGCAAAATGTATGTGTTAAAAGGTATGTTGTGCGGAAGTTAAGTAAATTATGAGAATCTTAGTAGATATCAAGCTACTAAGGAGCATAAACTAGAAAATAACAAAATATACGCTCTAAGCTTATGTAACCTTTACCATAAAAGGAATGCTAATGCATGCTGGTCAAGTTTACAACAAAATGCAAGTATAATGACATCAGAGGCCACTTGAGTGCACTATAGGCAAATCTTGTTGGACTGCAGGATACTTGTAGTTACTAAGTATTCTAAGGTAACTAATGGTCCGACATAGTTACTAGCTTATGTAAGTGGTAAAGCATAGGTAATCTAACAATTCTAACAAATCTTCATGCAAGTAGCATTAACAATAGCTTAATGAACACAAATCACATTTATTTATGGGCAAGTACATTCTTTTTAGAAATCATTGGGTACATTCCCTCTTCTACACTCTTTTTGATTTTGCATATCATGCATTAGACTTCCTTTTATGGTAAAAGTTACATAAGCTTAGAGCATTTATGTTCATCAGTAGCTTAACATCTTCTAAGGGTAAGTTCTATCTTTATAGGCATTTTACTGTTCTAAACTACCATAGTTCTTATAGGTAGTTACTCTAATATCAGTAGCTTGACATCTACTGAGATTCTTATAGTTCACTTAATCTCTGCACAACTCACCCAACAACAACTGGACCAATACACATGGCCTGACTGCTATGCAAAAGAAGCCACGATCCAAAACTAGACGTCTTCAAGGTACCCCAATTGTTTCGGAAGGACAGAGTGCTCCTTTTTGAAATACGCCTGAACCATCACCGGAGTGTGATGCATCGGCGGCAACCAATCCAGGTCGACGTGGAGTTGCGTCAGATATTCAGACCCCTTACGTGCCCGTGCTCGCTCAGGTGTGGCTGCCCTCCCCCTCTTCTCCCGCCCGCTATGGGTGTCAGTGGTGGCATGGCGGTGCATCTTTCCAAATGTACCAGTGCCCACGGTTTGAAATGTAAGCAGGGCATTGTGGGCACTGGGGTGCGTCGCCGGGAGATGTTCCGGGTGGAGATCCATCTGGAGTTGCGAGCGGCCGCGCATGTAACCCCGAACGAGTCGCACAAGCCTGGGCGTGCATGTCTGGTCTGGAACAGTAGGACACCCACACTGCATGTAGGGGGTTTGAAAGCGTGTCTGGGGAACGTCGGGGTCAGCCGCTGGGGTATGCACTAGAGTTGCTGCTTACCTGCCATGCACGACATGTAGCGTCGAATGCAGAGGAGAGGCGACTCTCCGTAATGCTCAGTTCACTAGAACGGGGCAAGGCAGACTCAGGGGTATCCCGCAAGAAAAAAAATTGGCTCACTGTTCAACTAAATGTCCGACGTACATCTCGCAATCAATACTATACCGACTTGCCATAAGCTGGTGCGTATGCCAAACCAAGTCGATATCCAGCGTAGGTACTAGCATGGAGTTTGGGTGCGCAGCCGTCAAATCCAGAAAACTTGATAAGAGGATCGATCAGGACGTGGCTACACTGAGGGGTAGGATAGATGCGTACGCATGATACCGCATCACGGAGTGCTCCAGAATCTCGCATTTGTCTGCCTCCAGAAACGCGTCCCGTTTCAACCAGCCCAGCTCGTCCATCTGGGCAGTAAAGCTACCCTGACGGAGAACCTGTCGCACCGGTCAAGGCCGGTAGCAGTCCGAGATAAGGATAGCCTACGGCATCAACAAGATTGATGGAGAATGGACTACCATCATTATAAGCGCTCAATATCCTCGCCACCCTGATGCCAAACTGCCATTTGCGCCGAGACTGAGAGTAACGGAGCGGTGCACACTCACGAGGCTGGGAGGCAACTCCTCAAGGAAGTCGACACAACCTCTTTCAACCGCTCCAGAGAGTAACCAATCTCTTTCTTGACTTCTTGGACCCGATCAAGTGCCACAAGTCGCTCGCTGAGCGTAGACGGACGCAATCTGGCAAATTGAACAGATCGTAACAACTTGTCCTTGATGACCCTTGCATGTCGGACATCCCTCCTTCCCGACGGAACGAAGAGACTGCCACTATGCGCCACGGAACAATTATTACAAATGCCCATACCGATACCTAAACAGGGACTCACGCAACAAAGTGTTCCCGTGCCACATCATCCCCATCTGACAGGTCGCGCAGGAACTTTGCAACGGCGAGATTATCATGCGTGATTTCAAGCCCGCACCCAGGAAGTGGACAGATGGCTACGAATTTTTCCCCAACAAACCCAGTGCCGTCGCCATTTACAATTGCTGCCGCGAGAGCGTGTAAACCGTCATAGGTGCCTCGCGACGGACAGTGCGTGCACTCACGAACGTATACCCGGGTTCGACAGCGTGGACACTCGAATTGCTTGAGCGTGTCTTCTGTTGTGGTCATCGCCTCGAATGGATCGAAGGGCATTCCCGTTTGTTTACGCCAGGCTTCTACCCTTGCATCGCTTGGGTTCCGTCGTACCACCTTCCCGACTTTGATCTATCGCCAAGCCCCCACGACGCTCTACCTCAACCGCCATCAGGAGGAAAAATGTAGACTCACCGACCCGACGACTGTGTTGAGCCACCGCAACTGCCTCAATATCTCGAGACGCTCACAATCTTCTGCATACCAGCTATTAAAGAAAAAAAAAACATAACTAAGCGCCATCTGGTCAAGAAACAAGAGCACACGAGTTGGCTACCTAGGGCTCAGCATATAGGCGTGCCACACCATCCAGACGTCCAAGGGAGGAATATGATCCGCTACAAACTTTTCCAGCGAGACAAGCTTTAGAGAATTGACCCACGCCTCAAACCTTGATTTTTGACATCGTCCCAGTCGAATCGGTACACAGGATAGCGTTGGGGAAAGGGGAGGACGTACCTCTCTACAGCAAGACGCACGAACCAACACCAACGGGCGTCCTTGTCCATCTGCATTGCGTACCTGGGTATCCGGCTGTCCTTACAGTCCTCGACGATAGTCTGGAGGTCACGGAATATCCTGAGGAGACGGAGGTGTCCTTTTACATGCTCCGGGGAAACGAGCGGCCGCAATGGGGGTTGTGCGTCAACGACATGAGGCGGAACTCGAGTGGGCATGTTACGAACCGCGCGAGTCGTGCAGGTGGAGTGGAACCAAGGCAGAAACAGGATCGATACCTAGGACGGATAGAACCCGACAGGACACAAAGCGATTGAAAAGGTGAAAGACGTGGGAGGATCCACTCTCACACCTCTGCATGGTAGAATAAAAACGTAGTCTGTGGCCCGAGAACACCGACCATAACCGGTGCAACTGTTAGACAAGGGTGCGGACGACTCACGACACGCGAATGCGGCAGCCCGAAATGGACGGTCACGTTGCCGCTTGCCGTTAGGATGAATCGCCAGTAAGAATGACATACAAGCATCCGCGCACTCGGATTGGACGGTGATGATGATGGCTGTGACTGAGATTGATGGAACAGTATTCAGATGACTGTAAGCTGTGCACTTGCCCAAGCTCCTGGAACTCGTCCGTTGACACGGCCGCACAGCTGTGGTACTATAATTACCAAGCGACTGTATGATCGCGAACACCCAACCCAAGTATCGGAGCGGGCAGTGTTCTGCGCATGTTGCAGTGAAACAGACCCTCAGAATTTTTACAACCGAGAGGGAAGATCGACAGCCGTTAGAGGGTCCGGGGTTAGCAGAATCTGACCACGAAAGCTCAAAGGACAGCTCGATGTTGGTGACTACTCGCACGTCAGTCAGCAGTCCCAAGTGTCGAAAAACGTACCACGATAGTCACAACCGCCAAGTATACGAAATGAAACATCAAAAAAAGGTCGTGTGGATAGCCAAAAGATGGACTTGACACTCACAAGGGACTGAGGCAGGCAATGCGATCTGGCGCGTGTCAAGCGACATGCACAAGCGTATAACAGGCTGGGATCGTGTCAACTAGTTGCCGATTGCCTTGGCCATGCGTGAAGTGTAGCGGTGTCGACTGCAGCGCCGTTCGCCTGCGTGCAACGCCCAGTCGGCAGGCAACGACATCGTTTACTTGGAAACAAGACAGGCGGCCGACCCGCGAGAGGCTGTCCACGCAGCAACTCCATCACTGATATACATCAACCCACCTCCTGACGTGGTGGTGAGTCGAAAAAAAGCGACGACCAAACGGCGCAACATCATTCCGTCCTATCTCCAACCTCTCCACAATGACCACCCATCATCACATCTGCATCAACCCTCACCGCTTCCCTTCTCCTTCCCTAACGAAGGCTCTTCCCTCTCCCTCCCTTGTTTATGTGACGGGGGTTGACATGATCACGCGATCAGCTCACAAAATCAGGATTAACTCACCGCCGCACTCCCCCCTACGCGCTGTTGCCCGCGTTTCGATCTGACGTCCGCATCGGCGACCTTGATGAGCGACTCCACCCCCTACTCACCCCGGCAATCAGAACGAGCACTGCCAGATCACCCGACCACAAGACACCGCAAGCGCCAAAAACACCAACCCCCCCCCCAAAAAAAAAAAAAAAAAAAACATAAGACGTCAAACCGCTCACCTGCTCCGCAGCTTTCCACACCGGCGTAATCCTCTCCTCCACGCCCTCCGCCACCTTCTCCACATCCTACGTCGCGTCACGTACACACCAACCAACACAAGAAAAAAAAGACCGCACGATCATTGAAATAAACCTCACGGACGACAGGGCGCGGAAAAACGCACCTCTGTCACCTCGTCCCGCCGCGCCGCCAACCGCTGCTGCTCCAGCTGTCTCTGTACGTCTCTCGCAGAGTCTTCCTTGAGCTTTGCGATCTGGCGCTCGATCTGCGCATCGGTGTGCATCAGTTGGGCAGGCTAGGGGGAATACGAGATGGGCACTTCTGCTTGACTTGGTACCACCTCCGCTGTCATCGCTTGCGGATGCGGTTTAGAGCGTGTCAACGTCATGGTGAGTGAAGACGTGCGGGTGGCAGCTGTGTCCTCCCGACCCCCCTTTTTATCTCCCCTCCAGCAAGGCACGCCGTGCTGCGGAATCTCTAGACATGCCGAATTACGTGTAGCTGTCCCCATCCATGTCTTGCAGGAAACGAATTTTCACCCGCCTCCAGCTTCTGAGGCCCAACGGTGCTCAAGGCGGCAGTCACGTAGTCGTTCTAAATTGGCTCGAGTTCGAGCCACCGAGGGTGCTTATCAGACACAGGTGCTTCACCGGGAGCTCTAAGTATCCGATTTAGAACATACGGCACACTGAAAGGGTGGGTGGGGCAGTGAGCGTGCACAGGACTTATGGCTCCCGGAGATCATCATCTGTTAAATCCTGCATTCGATAGATAGCTGTGAGAGGTATGATATTCCAGAATCATCAGTTTACAATCGCGAGCAGTTGACTTGATAAGGTACTTTTGCCTATGCAACGGATCGCCAAGGGAATCTAGTTGGGCCCTATGAATTGGTATAATATGCGCCGGACTAGCCCAGAAAGGTGTTGCGGTTCGTTCTGCGTGTCGGATCTCAGCTCGCACAGAACACTGCCTCTGACGATTCTCATACCTGATATGTACTCTAAGAATAGGAGGGGCCATCACATCAGCTTCACCGCACTATCCAGCCTCGAACCAACTGAAACTCACCATCACCATTCCCATTCCAATCGCCGTCAACTGCCTTGCGTTAGCGTTCACACAAACGGTGATCGCCGATGGGCACTTACGATCGTCTCTCCAAATTCCCCCGTTCGGAATACCCATCCTTTCCCTCGGGCGGTTAACCATGCGCTCTCCAATCCCTTGGGCAAGACATACATCGCCAACTCGCCTCGTCTTCTCTTCTCCTCTATAAGAAGCGACAAACCACCGAGCAGTCCACCCAGCCCGTACGAGTATTTGGAGCCAAATAAGGCGAATATGATCTGCGGCACCTTGACTCTCGTCTGGGACGATAACAGATGGTGCATGTGATGCTTGAAGCAGAACCAAGCTAGAACCATCCTTATCGATCACAGCTTGGTCTGACATGACGAGACGTGCTCACATTGGTAGGTGGCGATGAACGCTGCCAAGAACGCTGAGCTCCGGGTGGTGCCCCAGATTGCTCTCCAGAGCATCCTCAGCGGACTCGAAAGAAACGCGCGGCGTTTGAACAGCATCAGCGGTATGAGATGCAACGCCCCATAAATGGGAAATCCCCATTGGAACACGGTCCATAAGCGTGGAAGAGGGACTGCCATGCAAGATTCGACCCACGGGTGAACAACACCGCATGGGGGGTATGGTGGACCAAAGTCGGGCGGTGTAGCAGTTGCAAGTGCCTTTCTTGCCAAGAGAGCTGTCCGATTGGCAGGTATGAGGTCCTAGGTGCTCGTGTTGAGAGTGCTCCCACTTATTGGCAGAGAATTAGCACACCTCTCGTACGAGTATCGTATCAATGTGATTGATGTCAATCGACCCCGTGCGGTTTAGATCCCGCACCATTTCTATGGCCGTAATGGGTGCACCAGATGCCTTGGACAGCCTAAGAGGATGTTAGCGTGTCGTTGCGCGTGCTATTCATTCTCTTACCAGGCGGTATATGACCTTGGAAGGGTCTCTGGCCGAGAAAAGAGCGCGTACACAATTTGGGTACAGCTTGAAGCGACTTTCAAGCCACGCCTTGTTGCCCGGAGAGAGAGACGTACCATAGAGAAAACAAAAGCGCATCGCCATGCGGGATATGAATCCCTCGTTTCGACGTGAAAGCGTTGTATGACCCCTGAAGGCCACTGTGAGACGCTCAGCAAATCAACGACCGTACAACACCAGCTGAAGAGACGGACCGAACGAACAACTGTTGTGCAATGTTCACCCTCCGCGACCGTTTCTCAAACATGATCGCTACACCACCTGCGACAGCACCCGCGACCACTGCGTGCCATCGGCGTGTCTTCTTGCGCACCCACTCTTGGTGGGCTTGTGCAGAAAGGGACAGACGTGGCACTCGCCTAGATAGCGGGATTTCGATGGCGGTCGCGACCGCGGGTTCCTCTTCTTTGTCATCATCGAACGGGGAAGGGAGAGGACTGGATGGTGTGACGGGGAGGACGATGGGGAGTGTGTTGAGGATCATCTTATATAGCGCGACAAAGGAACCTAGCGAGGGATGAAGGTCATGGACATGAAGACAAGGTGAGACGACATACCCAGCATGGCAGCGAATCTAAATGAGTCTTTTCCAAAGATTGCACGACGGACGAGCGCAAAACGCATCTCCCTGGACGAAACCAGGTGGTGTGAGCGACCCACGGAACATCAGGGCGGACATGAACCTCCTACTTGGGTACTTTTCCAAACCGGAGCGTCGCCAAAACGAGGTTGAGACCAGCACGGATAGCGAAAGCAACAGTACCAGCCCCTGAGAACGACGCGTTAGAACGAGCGGGAAAGGTTGGAGATGGTGCGCACGGAGGCCGCCTCGCCCGGCATGCTCGGCACACTCCCAGACGTCTGCGAGCTCGACGGCTGGTTCGCCTCTGTCGCGCCAGATTATCTTGCGTGCCTCTCTCAGGTGCTCTTGGTGGTTTGCGAGGGCAACGAGGTTGTCAAAGGAGGAAACAGCACGACGCGGGGCGAGCCGGAAGTAAGACGGGACTGGTCCATCGTCGGGAACACTCTCTGGAGCGACTCCGTAGCCATCTTCGGTGGGTGACATGGGGGACTGTTTGTCGAAGGAGTAGAGGAAGCGAGTAGGACGAGACGACCTTAACAGTCTGACGTTGTCTCGGTAGCAATACAAAGGGGACTACTACTGCCGATCACGTCTGGGGCACCCCGCCATCCAAGTACTCCTCCCACCGTATCCGCTAAGTACCGTGCAGGGACAAGGACAGTTGACTCACGTCGTCGTACACACCGTCTACAAGAGAATCCGATTCAGCCAAGTCCACTCGTGCACGACGCCAAAAAGATCAGACAAAAAGGTGTGATTCCGGATAGACTGGTGTCCTCATCGAAGCGTCTCCGCTGAGGGAGTCTGTATTGTCATCACGTCCACGGACGCTCACTCCCAACTCACCTCACTAACGGTTTTTGAAGTAGTCCAAGAGGACGTGCAGTCCCTCGCTCTCGACACCATAGTCCTTGACGACGACACACGAACACCCGACGACCTTGCGTGGGTTGCCCTCCTTGTCGATCTTGCACAGGCCAGCCCATGTGCCAAGTACTTTTGCATCTCCAACCTTGATCAGGTTGATTTTGTGCTCGGCACAGAGGGCCTCGATGAGCTTGATGTACTCGGCTTCGGTGCAGGTCTCGACGAGCACGCACAGGTGGGCCTGGCGCTTGTCCAGCGCCTTGGCACACTCGCGCAGACCACGTGCGAGCCCGTCGTGCACGAGCGCGTTCTTGAGCACTTGCTGTGACGACAGCCGTGAGCATGAGCAATACAAGCTGGGCGGCGGTCGACACACCTGGAGCGCATCCTCGACGGACATCTTGCCCTTGGGTGCCTCTGCAGAGACCTCGACCTCTGCTGCGGGGGCATCAACCTGTATTTCATCTCCAGCGTCAGACATCCTGCTTTTTGTCGTTCAAGAGGTCTCGTCGTCGTCCGCTCTCGTTGATGTGTGGATGGGTTGGATGTTTAGAGTTCACCGACCCGACACAGTTATCGCGCATTTGAGTCTCCGCCCGGGATCTTGCGAGTAGACCCTCTCCAACACCCACCGCACAAGAAAGATCTGACTGACATGGTTCGTCGTCTCTCCTCGTCGTCTCCGCCCCGACCAGCTCGAGAACTCCCAGTCGATTAGAGTCTCGCGTTCGTCAACGCCCTCGACTGCAAAGAGCGTACGTGTCCCGCCGATGATCACCCTCCAATAATGCGTTGAACCCCACACAGCCCACAGCGACGAGATATGGGACATCGCCTGGACGTCGACCGACGCCGTCCTCTCCGCCTCCGCAGATGGCACCATCAAACAGTGGGACCCCACCTCGGGACAGGTCTCGCTCGCACGCCCACCACACCTCCTCGCCATCGTGTCCCTTTCCGCGTCCCCCGACGGCCGCTTGGTGCTGTACAATGGCCTAGACGGGACGACGTGTCTGTGGGATCTCACGTCTGATACCATCGTCGGTCTGCACGAGAGCTATGATCGCTCAGTGGAGGGCGCGGAGCCTTGTGAGTCTTCACGACGATCTCCCCGCAGGCTTCTCATCGTCACAAGCGTGGGCGGTCTCGCTGAACCCCAATGGCGTGACATATGCTGGTACCAGCAGTTCCGGAAACGTCAACATATACTCTGCATCCCCCGACTCGTTCGGGGTCCGCCAGGCCATCCTGTCGAGCGGCCGAAACAAGCACGGCATGGCGTGCAAACATGTACGTCCTGCGCCCATGAGGTGTAGATACTTTTGGTCGATGCCCACACCGTAATCATGCGCTCACCGTTCGCCAAACGACACCACAGAGCCCAGACGGCAAACGACTCGCACTCTCATCCGAGACCGGACACGTCTACATCTTTGATCTCGAATCCGGCGCCATGGCTGCCAACTACTCCTCACACGCCATGGCTGTCCGCTCGCTCGCGTGGTCCTATGACGGACAAGTCAGCCCCTCCTGTCTTGCTCGACGTGCACTCGGCTCATGTCTCGCAGTTACTCCTGACAGCATCAGACGACAAGCGACTCATCTTGCACGACGTGCGTTCAACGGCCTCTGGAAAACCTGGCTCCGGTGCTGTCGCGACCCTCACCGGACACTCTTCCTGGGTCCTGAGCGCGGACATCTCCCCCGAAGGCCATCTCGCCGTTTCCGGGTAAGTCTGTCCCCCTGTCCTGTGGCGCGATGGTGTGTCCCTGATGGGTTCTTGACAGCTCTGCGGACAAGAGCATCAAGGTATGGGACCTTGCCGCGCGTGCATCCGTGTCGACCATGCAAGAGTCGGGCGAAGTATGGAGTGTTGCATGGCGCCCAAAGCCTGCAGCGATGGGCACTGCAGGCACGTTTGTCACCGGTGGGCACGATGGTGTTGTCAGGTGGTGGCGTTCTGCCGGGTCGGGCGTCTGAACACACTGGGTGTTTAGAACTCACGTCCCTTGTGCTGTTCTTGGGCGGGTTCAGATGCCTTCTTGTAGATTATGCCTCTGCGTGGGGCTCACGTAGGGTGTTCTGGAAAAAAAATGTGCATGTGCATGTCGCATTCGAATGTTCACTGGTGTCCAATTCGTGTACGGTCAAATGGCCCAGGTTCTCTGCCTGTTTCACAACCGAAGACCGGACGAGCAAACGTTGAGGGAAAAACGCGTGACCATGTGTTGTCTTCACCGAGGTGCAACGTCTTCATGATTCCACGACCGAGGGCACCGAACAAAGGGACCGACAGTCACACTCACATCTCAGAACCCTCTATCAAGCCAGCATTTTTTTTTTCATCCTTTCGACCCTGAGGCTGATGGCGTGACCTTGGCTTGTCCATCACTATACTGGACTGAGGGTCAGCGTGAGCAGAGAACACACGATCATCCCGAGTCCAAGACCTCTTCGGCTGCCGTGGTGCGCCACGTACGTCGGTGTGTCGTGTACATCCAGATGGCGGACAGCCGCACCAAAACCCCCACGACCACCCTCGCGCCAAATCATCGTCGTCGTCACGCGAGACATACCCTCACCACGGGGGGGGAAAAAAAAACGCTTGTTCCCGATACACCCCTCAGCTCTGGTACACGACGTACTCTGTCCCGTACAGCGCGGCACACGCTGCTGCTCCGGCGCTCAGCGCGAGGGGGACGGGGTGGCGCGGGGTGCAGAGAGACCTGCGCGCGTGGAGGGAGAGGTAGATGAGTGACCAGGCTGTGCGCGCGGTCAGTCGACGACAGAGGACGAGCGGGCGGAGACGTACCCGTGGCGATGCCAGCCCCGTTCCGCACGTCGCCGGTCGTGAACGCCCACGTCGCGACACCGAACGCGAGCGAGAACCCGACGCGGTGAAGGTAGGGCGGGCAGTATGTGCGCAGTGGGAGCGCGGCCGGTGGGACGAGTGAGGAGAGCGTGACTGGGCCCGCCCGCGAGCGACTTTAGGGACGTGTCGGACGGAGACGCAGGGTGTGGGAGACTCACAGAGCGACGTGAGCAGGAGTGCGGGTGTTCTTCGTGAAGCCATCGGTGGTCAGAGAGCGGTGTCTCATTGGGACGATAAAAAAAATGGGGACTGAACTTGGACCGGGCGTAGGGCTGCAGGCGGGCAAAGGTGCCAGTGGCGTTCGTCGACGTAGCGCCGTCAGGTTTTGGAGTGGACGAGTCTTGTTGTTGCGCCATCCTTGGTGGGCGTTGTAGGATCAAGACGTCAGGGGGTGAAATGGACCTCCGGGTGATTCCCGTCACACTGGTGTACGACAAACGAAGCCTACAGATTGTCTCCTAGAGTAACAGTAGAAAGCGACAGCAGATTGAAGGATACATGGGAAGAACTGGGGCCCGGACAACTATCGAGACTTGACCACAACAAGGAGACATCCAGAAAAGAGGGTAACACGTAGTATCTTGCGTATGATATTTACCAGCTGAGCCCGTGAGGGTAGAGTTGTACTTGACGAGGGTCGACGCTACATCGGATCACTGGAGAGAAAGCGAAGAAGCGCAGCGTTCACTTCTTTGGCGTGAGTGACTGTGATATCGTGGCCCGCGTCCGGGATCGTGACCAACTTGGCCTGGGGGACAAGGGCCTGGATCTTGGAGGTGTATTTGTACGGAACGGTCTTGTCTGCCGTGCCCTGTGGGAAATGAACATGGGATTGGCTAGGATTGCGGGAAAGGACATGCATGGATGAGGAGGATTTCGTTGGAAGAATTGGAGAGCGCGCTAAACGCGTATGCGAGGCCACGGATGGGGCCTACCCGGAGGGAGGAAGCGACAGCGGCATTGTAGTGTGGAAGATGCGCAGATTGTAGTCGAACGATCTGGCTGGGCCTGAGTATCATGCCACACCAATGTAAGGCGCTCTCACCTCCTGGATGGGATCAACGGTCATGGGTTCTGAAGTGCCAGAAGCATTGACGAGGAGACGCATATAGTGCTGCTCACTACGAATGAGCATGAGGTGACGTGACCAAGGTCGCTCATACCTGGAACGGAGGAAGAGACGAGACGCTTTGAACGATCGGTAACGACATGAATTTTGCGGTGCGGGAGATATCGGCTGACTGCCAAGGACATTAGCAGGCTGACCATCGAGGGATGGCATGAGACGCGTGCCTCGATGATGCCTCCGGATGCAACGAGGGCGACCTTGCCGTTGACCAAGTGAGGGAACTGAACCGCAAATGCGGTGGCAATTCCACCACCCTAGATCGTGGCGGTCGTTCTCTGTTCCAGACAAACAACTAAACACATACCATGGAAAGGCCGACGATACATGCGTCATCCCACTTGATGTGCTGCATGAGGAGGGCAAGCTGGGTTGTGTACAGGGCGACGTCGTAGGTGATGTCCGGAGCATCGGAGTAGCCACGACCGTAAAGATCTGCGCAACTGGTCAAGCCAGAGATGGGGTGAGTTCGACTGGCGTTACCGTAAAGGAGGACGCGATAGCCACGCGAGGCAAGAGCAGGCGCGACATCCTTCCAGACGATGGCTGGGATGGATAGGCCGTGGATGAGGACAACCTGCGGAAGACACGTGAGAAGGGTGTGCAGAGCGGGACGTCTGGATGTCCGAACCCGTGGGCCATGCCTTGGACCGATGAGCCAGTATCGCGTCTGGACAGGTGTCAGCAGCGGCCTCCCACAGCAGGGAGTGGACCAAGGACCTACCCGACCATGGGGGAGGGCGACGTACGACCCGCCCTGGTAATAATTTTCCGGATAGACTGACCAGGACGCACAGGAGAGCGGCAGACTGGCGAGTGAGGCGTAGATGACGGGTGGGCCGGGTGGATAGGGGAATCCAGCAAAGATGTAGGCACTCAGGAAGAGCGGGGGGAGGGCCAAGAGCAAGAAGACGAGCTGGCGAAGCAGCGCTGGCGACGTCGAGCTCAACATGACCGCTTATGTACAACCCGGGCGGGCGTGGTCACACAACAACCGTCCTCTGAATCAGCTTCCATCGCTACTCTCGCCGCCATCCATGATGCGATCCGACGACCGCACCTGCTGCGCCAAACGGGGGTCGACTCGTCACACAGACAACGCCGTCGCTACAGTCCTACAGTCGCAGTGGGCCGGCTGTCTCGAGGTTGCACTCGCCGTCCCCCGTCTCGTCGTCATGTCTCCCCGACGTCGCCGTCGTCCCCACCGTCGACCAGGGACGCCCTCCAGGCTGCGAGTCACATGATCCCAGCGAGAATACTCTTGTCACGTGATCTCGTTCGCGCGTTCGAGTTGGCGTTGTTTGGCCAGCCAGCCCAGCGCCGCCGTTTGGCTTTTTGATTTCGCCCCTCCGTCGCTGCGGGGTCGCCCCAACCGCCGACGACGTCGACTCGGTGCTGAGCATGAACCCAAACTATCTTCCACTCGCCCTCGATGACCTCGTCCATCTCGTGTCCCCCTCCCCGGCGCTGCGATCCTACCACGATGACTCAGACATGTCCCCCCGTAAGAAGAGCACCTCCCCCGAGCCCCTGCTCGAATCCGATGTCGTTCAGATGCGCAGAAAGGTTGTGGAGATGCGCAACGTCGACACTTCCAATGCTCAACTCACCCCACGAGAAAAGGAGCTTGCTGACATGGTGCGCATAGCTCGTGTTATCTCTGCGTGCGGTATATAACTTGGGTGCCTTTCCCTAGGTACTCAGACTCACCACCGTGGCTAGACCGGACATGGACCAGCTCCTCAGACAGGCAGAAGTGATATCCGCACTCATGCAACAGAGAGATCTACTGCTACATCAAGCCGAAGAGCAGCGCCTGCGCTGGAACTCTGAAAAGGACGGTTGGGCCAGGATGGCCGAGGCTTTGCTTACGCAACAAGCCAAGAACAGGCTCGATACAGAGCGGGACGAGGTCAGTCGTCGTTTCGTAACCTGCATGTCAGTCATCGGCCACGAGTTTCATTGACCTGGCGACATCTTCGTTGCGGATGACATGGTCCGTCTTAGGGTGAGGTCTGACAACTTCTACAGGACTTGGAACACCTTCAGGCCGTCGAAACAGACAACAAAGACCTTCGTCAACGGGTGAACCCTCTCCCCTATCTGGCCCGTCATCGTCCTCATACCTGATCGACAGCTTAACGAAACCCAATCCCGATTACAAGTCCTTGAATCTGAACTGACACGACTAAGACCACTACTACTGATGCAACCACTAATCTCATGTTCATCAATGTCCCCTCCAACGCCAAATCCCAAGATGCAACACGCCCGAAGACGAAGGAAGGACCCAACCGCAACAGAAGACGAAGAACACGGCGCCAGCGAAGACGAAGCCCCAACGGAACCCCTGGACACCCCATCACACACCTCATACTCTCAGGCGACTCCAAGAGCCAAATTCTACAGATCAGAAGCGCCCAACAACGTTCATCCCATCATAAATACACACAGGCGACGACCTTCCCAAAAAGCGACCTCACGGGGTCTCTGTGCCGATGCCAGAGTAGAGCATCTCCTTTTAGCAGCCCGTAAGATTGGTGGGCATCGCGCCGGGCTAATATCTGGAATGGTACAGCACTTGGAGGCACTGGAGCGTGAACGGAGACGCGAAGACTCGGCAACCACGGCTGTCGCAATGACACCCAAAACACCCAAACGCAATATGTCGCACTTGGGGTTCCCACCCGAGGGTGGATATACTTACTTGAATAGCCAGACACGACCCCTGCCTGGGATGCAACCAGTCCCATTGTTTATCCCTGCATATCCTCACCATATCCTGCAAACTCCCAGTTCATCCACGACGGCTCCTTCTGTCACCTCATCTACGCCACAGTCCGCACAGAAACCAAAGCAGGATGCCAGGACGAATAATCCACAAACGCCGCTCGATTCACTACTAAGTGCCGCTCGCTCGATGATGCGCGAAGATATCGATGTCGATGTTAACAAAGACGACGAGGCCGAAGCAGTAGATAACCCTGGTAGGACGGCTGGTACACCCCGTACGCAATCCCGGGATATGCTTGGAAGTCCCATCCCCAAACGACGGAAGGTCGCGACACGCACCGACAAGCTAACCGCACTGCATGAATTCACGAGTCGGATCGCGGATGACGCGCTGAACGCAAGTGAGGTAGTGACCGCGGGTCCTGGGAGGATCAAGTCGGCTTTGGATGTGTTGGCAGACCAAGCTGCGGCGTTTAGTGTTCAGGAACCGTCCATTGCACTATCTCGAGCGCAAATTCAGCCGCAGATGAAAGGCAAGGGGAAAGTGAGCGTCGATGGACAAGCGCAAGAGCCGTCTAGTTCAACTCCCAGACGGCGAGGGAGGACAAAGTCGAGGAGGAGAGAGCCCGAGGCGGACGCAGCTCCGTCTACAACACCGACGTCTCGTTCAATGACACCTCTGTCCGGCTTGGAGGACAATTTGACTGGCTCTACGCATACCACACACCCACGAACTAGTGGGTTTGCGTCAGAAGCACCAGTCGATCCGGGTGGTGGAGGGAGTGGGTCTAGTACATCGGATCCATCTTGTCAAATGATTGATTCGACAGCGGTTTCTGAAGGGGATCAGTTCTTGACGAACAATAGTGCACAATTATCGGACACATTTCTGCACGTAGGTGATTCAGCCGATGCGACTCCAAGACAGGGTTCCCATGTTCAAGGTATGCTGGGTGAAGAGGGATTCAATGGCTCACCTGCGGTGATTGATCAACCGAATTCTGCGCATTTACTGACGTCGACAATATTGGAGAACGAATGTACTGTGGCGTTGCCACCGAAGCAGCATTCTGAGACCACGCCATCTAGTGGCGGGAACGACGGGAGCTCCAGCTCGGAACCCATGGCATCTACCGTGGTGGTCAAGAACAAGGGGCTTACCCGCGTGGCAGAGCGAGGTGGGTCTATGCTGCCAACGAAGCGCCAACGAAGTCCGTACGTCAAATGGAGTAAGGAGGAGGACGATCTTCTCGCGCAGGTATGGTATCGTTCTTTTACTGCCCGAGCCTTGTTGACGGAAGAACATACGTAGGCGGTTGCCAAGTATGGCCAAAAATGGGACCTGGTGCAAAAGGCGTTGCCGTCCAGGGGGTACCACCAAGTACGGCAACGTTGGCTGCGCAAGCTAGGCAAGTCTCCATTTCCGGGGTATGTCTGTACGTGTCGAGGGGCTGACGGACATGGTAGGCGTATTTGACAGCAAGCCCGACCTTTCGTCGTTTCAGACGGCTGCAACGACGTTCCCGTCGTCGTCACGTGGGGATGGTACAGAACCCAAGGGGAATCCCAAGTTGGGGCTGGCGCCGTTGAGCAGCGAGAGGGCGCTTTCTGGGTTGGTGGGAAGGCCGCCTTCATTGCCTTCGTGACGGTATCGTGTTTTTTTTTTTAAAAAAAAACGGAGTGTATTACGTGCTTTATTTACTGGCTGGTAGAGTAGGCTTTTCCCTGTATATCATCTAATGCATGCGGGATCTTGGACGTTTGTACTCACGCTCGTGTGTATCATTCCCCCTGGGCGGGGCTACTGCATCAGTAGGTTGGACCATTTTTTGTTTGTGCGAACACAATATGGTCAGTGACTTTGGGTAAAGTCTTACATGGCACCCACTCTTGAAGTGGAGCCTTTAGATGAAATCAGGCAAGTTCAGTGAGAAGTTGAAAGCAAAGGCAAAGTGGACTGGGAAGGTCGGGATAGCAGGGTGACAATGGATGGACAACTCTCTCGAATGTCATCTTGATTTCAAGCTGGTACAATCAACAGGGCTTGATCCTTGGTGTGCCCAGATGTTCAACTTCATAGTCACACACCATCATTTTGAACTCCTTGACTTGAAAGCTGAGGGTATACATCTATGAGATGGATAAGAAAGGCATTCAGCTTGCACTCTCTGAGATCAGAAAAACGGAAGAGCTTCTTGCACGACTCACTACTCGCTTCAATGGATTCCTGCAACCAAAACCTGATACCAGCTTCAAGGAGCTCATTTCCTCTACACGAGGTCAACATCTTCATTTACCTGCCGACATCACGTGGACAACCCTGCTGGTACCAGCACCTCCAGTTTTGAGAATAGTCCCTTGAACATCTTATAATTTCAGTCCCCTACTTCATCCAGTACTATCTTTCGAAACTTCGTCTGTTGCTTTCATCCCGTTGCGGCATGTGAGTATGCCGACAACGTCTGAGGCTGGAATTTCGAAGTCCGGAGGTGTTACATTGCATGTGCAAAAGACGGCAAAAGTCGGAATCAGTCTACGTGCTGAATGTGTTGAAACTGCAGGATACTCGTAGTCACTGCAGGATACTTGTAGTCACTAAGTATCCTAAGTAACTAATGGTCCGACATAGTTACTAGCTTATGTAAGTGGTATAGCGTAGGCAATTAACATATTCCAACAGAATGTAAACTGGAAAAAACGGTGAAAAATGCGTGGTAGATGGAGCGCCATGGTCTGAATTCACAGATTGAACCCGAGGACAGTGAGTGTCTTTGTGAAGATGTTGGAACGAAAATAGCAATTTTTTTTTTGCACCAAGGGTGAAATGGTAGTAATTTCTCACTGACGAGCGAGAACCAGTCAAGAGAACGTAACTTGACCGCGCGTGTCAAACCGGCCTAGCGCTACCAATCAAGGGGCATATGTAAGTTGATTACGCGTATCCAACCGAAACACGAATGCCATAAACGATTCTGTTACTCTCTTTATATTTCAGGCAAACGAGGGACTGGCGAACTATGATGTATCTTGCTATTCCCCAAAGCTTGTGGGGCGTCATAGGTGTTCCAGCGACCAAAGTGCCCATCAACTGTGCGACATTCGGATCGTATGTATTGCCTCCTTTATTTCTTTACTTCTTCATGGCAGTGCTGGCCACCAAGCCTCAGACCCACTACCTGCGAGTTGCTTGCTGGCCGGTCATGGCACTATTAGCATGGCGCGCATCAGTTTCCGTGGATGTAGCCCTCAGCACTTTTGAGCGAAAATTTCATAACGACCTGGCAGTGAGTCGTTCTTTAGATTGCTTCCCTTGCGATAGAGCACAAGAGAAAATCAATACTCACTTGGACTCGCTGGACAACAGAATCCGATGATGATGATGGTCATACGATCTTCCTATTGGGCATTCGTGAAAGGGCCGCTCGTCAGACAACTCCGCCCCGCGAATGACACTCCTTCGACACTCAACGACGCTTTCGACCTTGCGTTCACCTTTCGTGGGTATGGCTGGGACTGGTCACACAGGTTGCATATTCCACGTGAAACCCGCCCATCCAGCCGCACCGGATTCGTTCTCCACGTCATGCTGTCGGCGGCTGTCCATGCGTCTATCTGCGGCATTTTCCATAGAGCTCTCCGGTCGTTTTCTCCAGCGGGACTTGGTACGATCTCTGGAGGATCTATTTTCGACAATACTCTACCTTTTCACCTGCGATACTTGCGATCGTGCATCATCGCCGTCGTGGGTTGTTTGGCAACGTACGGCCTCCTCCAGATGACGTACGACGTGTGGACTCTGGTGGGAGTTCTGATCCTTGGACAAGACATGGCCCAATGGCCGCCCGGCTTTGATGCCCCCTGGCGTGCTACGTCACTGACTGAATTCTGGGGACGGAGGTGGCACCAGTGGCTTCGCCACATGTTCCTCGTTCAGGGTGGTTACCCACTCTCGTTTATCTTTGGCTGGGTGGGTCTTGTTGTCGGAGCATTCCTCTCCTCTGGATTTTACCACTACGTTGGACTATATTCGCTCGATCCCACCAGCGATCTGTGGAGGATGCTGGTCGGGTTCGGCATGATGTCTCCGGGGATGTTTGCCGAGCAAGCATTTGAGCGAGTGAGCGGAAGGAAGGTGTGTGGGTGGGCAGGGTGGGTGTGGACGATGGCATGGCTTCTCCTGTGGGGGAATCTGATCATCGATGGTTTCGTGAGGGCTGGGTTGTACAGGTCCTCGTCCTTGATAGATGGGGTGCCGTCGTTGCGGGCGCTGGTGGAACGTCTAGTAATGGACCTTGATACGTGGTTACATGCAGTGTGACCATCTCTTTCTTGTTCTTTTTCTGATTAAAAAATGACCCTCGATCAGAAGGTGCCTCTCGTGAACTAGGATACTCCTAGAGTACCGTGCAGTTTGCTACACCCATAGTCTAGTTCATCACCGGTAGATGTGTTTATTCGTTCCTGCTGTTTTGGAAATCTATCCATGAATGGCTGAAACACTCGTATCAATTGCATTTTAAAGGAACGGATCGAACTGCGCGAACACCGTTCGCATCTTGCCACGTCCCTCCTGTAGGTGTCCCGACGATCAAGGCTCCCATCGGTTATGCGACATTTACACTATATGTTCTACCTGCTCTGCTGTCTCATGTCTTCATGGCGGTATTGGCCATCACACCACAAACGCGTTATCTGCGACTCGCCTTATGGCCTCTCGCAGCATTGCTAGCATTACCGTGCAGTAGTTTCCGTGGACATGTCATTCAGCAACTCTGAACGTAAATTCCACAACGATCTGGCGGTAAGTGGGCTCGTTCGACAACCATTCAGAGGAAAGAACTCGTTTCTAAATCGGCTGCATGCCAGACACCGATGGTGATGATCGCCACTCGTTCCCTCTACTGGGCATCGGTAAAAGGGCCGCTCGTGAGGCGACTCCGTCTAGCGAACAGCACCTCTTCGAAGATCATGGACGCCCTCGATCTCGCATGCACCTTCCGTGGCTGTGGTTGGGACTTGTCACGCGGACTGTGTGTTCCGCGCGAGACTCGCCCATGCAGCCGTACCGGATTTGCCTTCTATGTGATCTTGTCTGCGGCTGCCCATGCATTGGCCTTTGGCATACTCCACAGGGCTATCCAGTCGTTCTCCCCATTGGGACTTGGTTCCGTTCCGGGAGGATCGATTTTTGACGGAGCCCTGCCGTTTCACCTGCGATACTTGCGCTCGTCTGTCATCTCCATCGTCGGCTGTCTCACCGCCTACAGCCTCCTCCAGATGGGCTATGACGTATGCACCTTGGCGGGAGTTCTCGTTCTTGGACAGGACCCGGCCCAGTGGCCACCCGGTTTTGACGCCCCGTGGTGCGCCACGTCGTTGACCGATTTCTGTGGGCGGAGGTGGCACCAATGGTCTCGCCACGTACACCTCGTCCAGGGCGGTTATCCGCTCTCCTTTTTCTTCGGTCGCACGGGTCTCGTTATCGGGGCGTTCCTCTCCAACGCAGTGAACCACTATGTGATAGTCTACTCACTCGATCCCACGAGCGAGCTCTGGAGAATGTTGGTCGGGTTTGGGGTGATGGCCCCTGTGGTGCTCGCGGAGCGCACGTTCAGACGGTGGACGGGGAGGAAGGTGTGTGGACTGGCAGGCTGGATCTGGACGATGGCTTGGCTGCTCCTGTTGGGAAACGTGATCATTGACGGTTTTGTGAGAGCTGGGGCGTTTGGGCCGTGCACGCTGATAGATGGCATGCCGGGCCTGCGCAAGTGGGTGGAGCATGCGGTGATGGAATTCGATGGTTGGTTACATGCAGTTTTATGATTGCCCCATTTGCAGACTAGCAATTGTCGTAACCTACATACGATATGATAAGCATCGGTTCAGAGAATCGTGTACACACCGCAAGGAGGTTAAATCGAGGTTCCGGGGGAGAACTCCGGAGCTGAAGAAAGCCGGACGTTCGTCTTTGGACAAAGTGCGACCGTCGGCATTTCGAACCTGGGAAATGAAAATGTCCGTATAGGCCATTAAACAGCTTGTGACCGTCGTCCATCGTGATCGTGTCGAACGCATTCCTCGTCGAGGTCAAGGCATCCACACCAATGATCTGACCATCCACAGACGTTCGTTGTGTTCACTGTGGCCATCATTGTGCTCTACTGCATGCAAGTAAAAAACGGAATGATGGCGCGCTGAACTCGCACGATGATATGCAAGGTTAAACAGTGTTCTTGGCAGAAGTCTGCCATTTTGCCAAGCGGCAGCGGCAAAACTGGCTTAGGATACTTAGTGACTACAAGTATCACTGCCTGGCAGAATGGCAGAATCCTGTGAATCGAACGTGGCAAAATCCGGCAAAATGTATTAGTCATCATTCTATTAGTCATCAGGGTTCAAGATACTGAACGTAGCTTAGATGTTGAAAATTGGGGGTTATTATCCACGCCGTATTGCCAGTCATGTTCTCTAGCAATGGTCGGCCAGTTTCTGATTTTATTACTGCAAATTTTACTCGCATTGAGAAACTCAACAACAAATCTAATTAATATTACTGGAAATGCAATGTCTGTGGTGATGAAGGTGGTGCAAAAGGTGCTCGTATTCAAGGACAAGACAACAATCTTCCAAATCACCTTGTGCATGGCTGTCCCAATGCTTCCCCTGATATACGAAGGGAGGCACGGACATTCATATCGAGTAAAAATCAGGTTTTAGAATCTCATGGAGACACAGGAAATTCTATTAGTGCTGGTACTTTAGATCAGATTATTCCTATTCAGAAGTGCAAGAAACACTCGGAGTCACTTGATGGTTATATTGACTATCCATTAACAGATAAGCAGAAAACTCAAGCAAATATGTGCCTTCTTCAGTATGTTATCTAGTTTTATATATAACATTTACTTTTTAACTACTATAGATGGTTTATTCATGCAAATATACTCCTTTTTTCCATTATTTCCTGGATACCATTAGGCCATCATATTCTGCACCATTTCAATATGTGCTTTCATACAAATTTCTTGACACTTGACAGCAAATGTGTGACTATTTAAAGGAATGTAGAAAGCTTACATTGCTTTTTGATGGCTGAAAGAATTGCCTCAAGTGGAGCCTATATGAATTAGTAGCTATTGAAGTCAATCAGTACCCTATTGTTCTAGCACTTGAGAATATGACAGGAAGTTGAGGTTCTGCTGAGAATCTTCTTGCTATTATATGCAAAGCAATGAACAAGATGGAAATTAGTGATGGCAAGAACATTATTGCTATCACCACAAGTTTTAAGAGAAATTTCCCTGGGTTTTGGTAAGCTCATATCTATTTGTACATAATTATTTCATTGAATATTTTATGGACATTTGCATGCTTTCTTCATAGTCTTAATACTCTAATTGAAGAAGTTGTTGCATATCCAATGATAAAGAAAATCATTGAATAGACCTCCTATATTGTGTTATTTTTCACAATGTCATACTACTGGGGTAAATAGCTCAATGCTAAAGCAAAATTGTGATTTTCAATTCTATACTTTTATTCTTCACTATTTAAGTGTTCTATTATACAAGTGAAGTTTATTTCCTATACTAAAGGATAATTAATTGACAAGAAATCCTTTTCAAAAGTATGTTGTATTAAATTTGTGTTTGTTTAAGTGCTTAATATCAAATCAATGGGAAAAATCCCATAGCATTTGATGTTATTGAAATTATTCTTTATTACCATGACTACTGGAAATATATTGAGCAACTCATTAAAACCATAAAGTTTCTTATTGATGCAATTGGCAACCTTAAATTATGCCAAGCTTTACTCACTAACTGTATGCTAGAGCTTTTCTGCTATGCAAAACAAATGTCACAGCTTTACTTTAATACCAGTAATGATATAGGCTTCTGATAGCATGCTAGAAGAGTTTTCAGCTGTTGCTTCCATGCTATTAACATGAAATACCACACTCTTGCCTTGTTTTGTCATTCACTGTGTTAAAAAATTGCCATTATACAAGTATCAAGTGGCTGTTCAATTGAATTCATGATCAAGGTTGCTCTTGATATTGCAAAACAGTGGAATTGGAAAAAGGCAAAGGCAGAAAAGCTTATCACAAACATCCAGGCCTATTACTTATTAAAATCACCATTCATTGATGGTACTGCAGATGGCCTCACTTGGTAAGATCACCTTCCCTTCAACTTCAAAGATTACCCTCTCAAAGTATTTGCAATTACAATTCTGTCAATTGTTTCACAAGCTAGTGAAGTTAAATGTCTATTTTCAGATCTTGGAAATACTCAGTCTTTTTACCAATGCAATCTTGCAGTTTCAATCTTCAAAACACTTGGAAAGATATATGCCAACCTAAATTATTACCTACATGTTACCAAGGTAGCAAATAGGGGCAAAACAAGGTATTAACATGCTCACATGCATATCTGAGACCAGGTTGGTATTAATATAAATGTTGCAAAAGATCTCAAAGATACCTTTACTTGGGTTTCTCTACTTCTTGCACAATCTGATAATATACTTGCTGGCCCAGAGGCAATTTCTCTTAAGGATATTGATAATTTGTTTGATAATTTTGAGCTGGAATAAGCAGATGAGATTGAGAGAAAGAGACCAGAGGGTATTAGTGATGCAGATATACTTGACAGGGCCATATATAACTTTGATGAACTCAATTAAGTTGATAAAGATCTGGTTCTCCAAGGAGTTATAATGTGGTTAATGTGGTTAACCACAATCAGTCAGATAATGTGGAATGGGACATAGCAGTGCTAATGTTGTTCAATGGCTTAGATTGTCCATAGTTTGTTTATTGCAATTTTGCTGTTTTGAAACATGTTATAATATATTTTCACTTTTTTAATTACATGACTTTATCTTATCTTTCCATGTGGTTATCTAATCTTTTATCTTATTAGGGCACATGACAGGTCAGATGACCTAGGGCCTAGGATTAGCCTCATGTCTTTAGACCCTGCAGGATTTATTTTATTTCTATTACTTTTTTTCTTTTCTTCCATTTTAGAGAAGTCTAATTCTTGATTTTCCCATGAGGGCTTCTCTTCCTTTTGATCCCTGTGCCACATGTATGGGAATGTTTTCATTAGGGACTTGGTCCATGCACAACTCTATATCATATAAATGCTGTAGTCTTAGTATCTCAGAGCCCTAGCTTTAAGCACTTATATTACTACTTATATTAACTTATTGCTTTCCTTATACATTTCTTTCCTTTGTTGAGTTAGTGGCATGTCAATCTCAGCATGCATAATACTTGCTCAAAGCTTGCACATATCTCTTTTCCATTATTATCTTGCTTGTTTTTTTTTTGTTTTTACAGAAGAAGTCAACTATATGTTAAGCAAAGAGAGAGTTGGATGAAATTTTCATACTTCAAAGCTAGAAAAGCCAATTTTAAAGCAAAGGAACATTATTTAGAGAAAATCACACAGGAAAAAATTGCTGCAGTAATATGAAGAACAACTAGAAGATAAAAGTGTTATTAAAAGAATGAAAAGAAACATAAGCAGTTGCAACTAAAATTTAAGGTAGCCAGACATTGCAACATCTTGGTTGCACATCTATTAAAGAAGAGAATTGACATGATTGAGGAGAATAGACAGAAGAAAGTAGAAAGAGTTAGGAATTTTACTTTAGTTTGTCTTAAAACCCTTTATTTTCTCCATTTACTAAAAAACTAACTCTTTATTTGAGCTAAGGCTGGTGAAGGGGCAGATATCACAGGTCTCATTGACCATGTGGGAGAGCTCTCCCTTTGCTTCAAAAATAACATTACAAGGAAAGTTGCAGATCCTAGAGCCTGGAATGAAGATAGGCTGAAATAGAAAAAATGGTGGATTTCTCTAAAGGTGTGGGTTAGAGAACAAGATTGGAAGAATAACAGATTGAAGATGATCACAGTTCTGTCAAGGATAAAGGGTAAGGCTGACAATTTCACCACCCTGACATTAATGGAATATAATAAGAAGGAGGATAACTATATCTGGAAGAATGGTCAAAATACTGAAAGGTTATATGAAGAGATGGCATGGCCATCCTGGCTGGATCTCCAGGCCAGGATAAAGGGTTATTTTAGAGTTGAGAAGTTGGCTCATTAGAGTCTAAAGGGACTCCAGTTCTTAAAGCAATAAAGATGCTAAATTAATGAGTTTCTCAATAGATTTGATCTGTTAAGAAAGGAGGCTGAAGTAGATTACAGCCATATGGTGGAACTACTAAAACAAGCAGTAGACTACTGCATCTATTCACAGGTTATACTACAAGAAGAAGATAATAGCCAGTATTTTTAGATGCTGGAATGTTTTAGGCAGGTAGAAAGGACCTATAAAGACTGTCTTTCAGGCAAATCCTTCCATGCTTCCAACAAAGACTTAACCAGTTTTGACCTCCTTAGAATCCTCCTCCCCCTTGATTTATGGTAGTTGGCATCCAATCAGAAAGAGATGCTCTAATGAAGATAGACTATTATAATGTAAGATCAACTTGTCTACCCCTGACTTGTTATAACTGTAATAAGATAGGCCACATGGTAAGGGACTGCAGGGCACCCTAAAACCCTGCAAGAATGATAACTTCTCCCCACTTTTCCATTAGGTCACCATAGCTACAATAACAGAGGCAATAGCAAGTTCAGTCTATTAGGTTTGGAGAGTTCTTACCCCCAGACAAGAATGGGTGGTATACAGCTAAACCAGAGGCCATAGGTCTAGTGTACAATATAGAAGACACAGACAGATTCTAGGAAATTCCTGCTGTATTTTAGAGTTCAATAAAAGAAGCTCAAACCTACTTTAAAGATGTGTTTGAGATAGAGGCCTGCCAGCAAGTGGGAAAAGGCAAGGGAAATATAGGGAACTAGATGCTATGTCTCTTCAAACTACTTCTTTTTTGAAATTTGTACCATTATGCCTTTGAGCTGAAACTGATTGTTTTAATGCCAGAAAGGTATTACGGCTCCTACCTAACATGATGGTCACATGTGACCATAAGAGTCTGTTGAGCATGTGATGCTCTGGTCATGTGATCAGAAGCATGTGATCGTGCGAACAAGTTGCCATATAAGGCAAACCCTAGGCCAAGATTAGCATTTATATATTAGAGTATTCTTTTACCAGGTCTGGTCATATGATGTGGCAGATCTCTAGATGAGATCTAGATCCATCTGTAATATCTGATCTTATGATCTAGATTAGGATCTGATTTGTGGCAGAGATCCAGATGGGATCTCCTCAGCCTCCAGGCAGCCATGCCTCTTTCATAGAACCACTAGGTGCTTCTCTTCCATTCTCCTCCCCTTATCTGCGAGGCCACTATCTTACTCCTTATTGCTGCCCCATGCTTTCATATATCTATTAGAGATATGAGCACCTTATGCTATTGATGGCCATAGATAGCATAGTCTAGGGTAGGCTCCCTGTAGATGGTCTGTGCATGGACTTTGACAATATATAAGGCAGGGAGTGCAAGCTGGATATTCCCCAGTCTTGCTCTCTTGACCTCTTAGCTAGATCTACAGCTTTGATCTCTAGTTCATTCCCAAGAAGGGAATCCACCTGAGCTCTCATTCGCTGTCTGGCCTTCAGGTTTATACAAGAGTCCCAGGTCTTATCTCAAGGTTGCCTAGTTCGAAGCCACTAGCACAAAAGCTTCACAGTTTGAGGATACAGGTTAGGAGTGTCCACCAAGGAGTGTCACGAGTATCAAGGACAGGATGGGTAGTTATCTGTATCAAAAGGTATCTTAAAAGAGCATGGCCCCAGCTGAAGGGTGCTTAATTCCTTCTGTAAAAAAGACTAACAATTATCTATATGCAGATTTGAATTCAAAACAAAAAGCCTAGACAAAATATTAT